>JANHFM010004887.1:81364-98491 GCA_032468115.1 Grayia smithii | reverse complement strand
TGAGCCGCCCCGAGTCCTTTGGGAGAGGGGGCGGCATATAAATGCGAGAAAAATAAATAAATAAATAAATAAATAAAACCCAAGGTCAACCATAGCTTTGATGTAACCCTCCATGAAATTGAGTTTGACGCCCCTGTATATTAAATGTACATTAAATATATAATACTCTTTTAGTTACTAAAGATATTTTTGTTTTTATCTGACTTCTACAACTTTTACCTGAATCTCTTCCCTTTTGAAGGGAGGAGGTGGGAATCAAACCATACTCTAACTAGATAGTTAACTTCATAGATATTCATGTCTGTGATGAATTAGACATACCTCCTTCCAAATCTTCAAATTGCTGTCATATTTCAGTGGCTCTTAAATGGCTTATTTATTTGTGGAGTAATGTTAATTGATTTGAATTTATTTAATTATTTGATAGTGAAATTTAGTGCAAGTTACTGTGAATATATTTTGAGTACTCTGTCTTACATTTCTGCAAAACTTTTTTAATTGAAAAGGAATTGTTGAAAAAGTGTCATCAGTGTGTTGAAACCATTGTGAAGGCTAAGGACCAGCAAGCAGCTGAAGCAAACAAGAATGCAAGCATCCTGCTGAAGGAGCTAGATTTGGAAAAGGTGAGATATACATCATCTTTCTTAAATAACATTCTATTTACAGATAGGCCTTGAGTTATGACTGCTTACTTAATGATGGTTTGAATTAACAAATGTCTTTGAAAAGGGTGCTTTACAGCCTATAAAATACTTCTGACCCTCACAAAACATTACCCAAGCACAGTGACAAACAGGCATGATCTAAGTGCTTGGCAACCTTATAACCAGTTACCAAGTGTCCCCCAATCTCTGCCAGGTTCTCCAGAAAGTCAGCAGGAAAGTCAGTAGAGAAAATTGCAAGATGCTGCTGCCTGCCAAGAGGACTTTCTTGTTGCTGGGGGCTGACTGAAAGAACTAATTCTCGAAGGATTTCAACTCCATGCTTGCTTGCACAGAGATGAAATTCTTCAGCAGGCAGTTCTTTCAGTCAGCCCCCAGAGATTTGAGGGAGCCAAAATGCAAGCAGGATTTTCAGTCACTGAGCAGAGAGGCAGCCTCAGGATGGATGGAGGATGCTCTGGAGGCATTATGCAGGCCATTTCAGCATCTCTATTCAGGAGCTGATAATCCTGCCGGGTTTTGGCAAGGAGGATTTTCATCTCCTCAACGAAAAGGCAGCTAAGCCATGTGGGATGCATCAGGGAAGGAGGGGAGGTTCTGTGCAGGCCATGTGCAAGTATCTTTCCCCTCGTGGGCTGAAACTCTGGCGCAGCGGATTTTTAGCTCCTAGATGGGGAGAGACAACAGATAGCCTATTCTGACCGTACTTACTATGAACTCCGGTTAACAACCTCAAGGTTGCTTAATAACTGCAACCAGGAGTATCAATATTATGTTTGTTGAACAAAGCAGTCACATGACATTTTGCTTAACATCTGCTTTGCTCAACAAATTGTGGTCATTTACCTGAATAGTGAAAAGCCATTATATTTTGATACCATTGATGCAGTAGAAAATCTGAGCCTGAATAATGTATTCTTTTTCTTTTACGCTTTATTCAACAAAGGTTATATTCTGCACTAATAGCTACAATGTCTCTTAAAATTGTCCCTAACAAAGAAAATTGTTAGATGGTTAACATTTTATTCATATATCTTATTCATTTACATGCCAGCATGATCACAAAATGACTCTAGACATGTTATACGATAGAATAAAAACAAGAAAAAAGAACAAACTTAACAGTAGAGTACATGGCATTTATTGTGAAAGTATAATTAACTATATTCCCAACCTAGACATGAAGAAACATAAGAACTAAGACAGCATATATTATCAGTACCTTGATGGACTTTTATGAATGTCCAGCAATCAAAAATTTAAGCTGTAATTTTTTTGTTACTAAAAAAGTAAGTGTGTAATTGAAAAAATTAACTTAAAAATTTTAAGCAAAGCTTGACTGTCTCAGAAAAGCTGATTAAATAAGCTTCATTAGAATGTAAACCTGAACCAATTCATAAACATATATTAATAAGTCCCAAGTAAATCCTGGGGCACTGTTCGATGGCTTGTACACTCACTCAGTTGAATTTCTGATTGTACACAAGCATTCATTCTGCCTCAGAATCCTGACAGCCTTGTTAGCCATTATAGGCTCCAAGTTAGTGTATGGAGGCTAACAGAATTTTCTCCTGCACAGCCTGAACAAGCCAGTAACAAAATCAGAATTTTCTATAGTTGCTGCTTTAAAGGGAAAATATGAAATAAAATAGTGTTTCTCAACTCAGCAACTTTAAATGTGTGGACTTTCTCCCAAAATTCCAAGAACAGCATGGAAAAATACAAATCTTTCTTTATGATGAAAAACTGGATGTATTATTTCCAGTGAAAAAGTTTCATGTTATGAAATTGCAAGTTTCTATCGCTGTTTTATTTGTATAGATTTAAATAAAGGAAGTTTTTATTTGTTTATATCCCAGCCTTAACTCAAATGAAATCGTTTTATTATTGAAAGGGAAGTCACAGAAAAGATCTAAGAAAGCCTAACTTAAGATACAGTCAGAAAGACTCGGATACAAATCCACTCTTAGTTATGAATATTTACCAATTGTTTCTAGGTCAGTCGCTATCTCTAAGCCCAAAAGATTACCGACGTTTATTTTTGTGGAGAAAAACTGGAAATGGAAATTTGTGAGGAAAGTGGGGAATATACTTAAACAAATATAACCTGTAACCAATACTTGAGAGGCTAACTTTACCTGCCGGTTTGTTGAACAAAGGGAAATAAATGGGAATAATCACACAATCTTCACCTATTTGTGTTTGCATTACATTGAAAACATTAAGAAACAATTCTTAGTATCAATATATATTATTCATTGTCAATTTTTATAGTCAAGAGAAGAGAGTAGAAAGCAGGCTCTTGCTGCAAAAAGAGAGAAGAGAAAAGAAAAGAGGAAGAAGAAAAAAGAAGAACAAAAAAGAAAACAAGAGGAAGATGAGGAACATAAACCAAAGGAAACACTAGAGCTTCAAGAGGATGAAGAGGAAGAGGAAAATGATGATGATGGTGAGGGACACAATTCATACCCTCTTCAAATCATAAATGGCATTCTGATGTTGATGGACTGCAATTCCAAACATATTTCTATTATTTGGGAACCAAACATTTAACCCTTATTTTAAATTACCATATTTATTTTTAAATGTATCTAGATACCCTGCAATGTAAATGGCAAGTCATTAGAATAGGAAAGCATATCTTTTGCATCATATTGCTTGCTAAACTATCATCAGTTATACAATGTATTTCTCATATTTCTTATGTAACAGTTTATCTAGGTCTTTTAGACAGATGTTTTGCTGTGTTAAATATTTCCCGATTTGTGTGATACTGCTTTCTCAGGATACTCATGACCTGATAAAATTTATATGTGACCATCATGGCTGGAAACCACACTAGCATATCATATGAGTAAAGTGAATCCTTGCTGCAGCTATTCTGAAATTCTAAGAACAAAGGGATGTTAGAGCAGTTTCCCATTTTGGACTAAGTTTAAAAAACAAATCCAAATAATGCTTTTTTTCTCCCTGTTGTACCTTTTTTCCCTAATTTTTTTGCCTTAATTATTTATTTCTCACTTCCAGTAATATAATGCATTTTTAATTATCAGTTTTCATATTGTAAACTTTCACTTTGTTTTCAATTTCTTACTCTTATATTGGTCTTCTGATAAATATAAAACTAAGAAGCACCTTCTTAAGTAAGACGTTTTCAGAAAAATGACCTTTATGCTTTCCATTTCTATTCAAGGTCATATTAAAAAGTGAAGATTCCCCCAAAATCCACTAAATTCTGATGGATACATCCATATAGTTTTCTTCCCAACAATGTAGAAGTGATTTGCCATTGCCATATTTTGGGGTATTTGTTTTTTCAGATCAGCAGCCTAAATTACCATCTAAATTGTTGTGGTCTCCATCCAATTTTTAACCAAATTCAGTCTGGTTTAGCTATTTTAGGATCAAGTACCAGGATCTTTAGAGTCTGGTTTAAATTAGAAAAAAATATTCCGCTTTAGACACTGTGGTACAAAACAATGCAGTCTGTATTATATTTTTAAAAGTCACTTTTCTAACTGTCAAAGGTCTAAACTTTTACAATGTGCTTTTTTTAGTTGATTCAGAAATTCCTCTAGAGCCTCCAAGTGCAACTACTACAACTACTATTGGAATATCTGCAACTTCAGCTACTTTCACAAATGCTTTTGGCAAGAAGAGAGCCAATGTGATAACAACTCCAAGCACAAATAGAAAAAATAAGAAGAATAAAACGAAGGACACTCCTCAAAATGTGCAGATAATTTTGCCAGATCAGCATATAACTCTAGCACAGCAAAAAGCAGATAAAAACAAGATTAATGGTGAGCCAAGAGGTGGTAGTGCTGGTGGGAATAGTGATTCTGACAACTTAGACAGCACAGATTGCAATAGTGAAAGCAGCAGTGGTGGTAAAAGCCAAGAACTGAACTTCACTATGGACACACATTCTTCAGGTGATAAGCGATATGCCTCTGTACTGCTCCCTTCTCAGGAAGATAAGACTAACTCCTCAGTTTCCAAAGTACAAACCAGGTTAGTTATGAATCTTATTTTGTCAACTTCCTTAATGCTATAGAATAATTCTTTCTCCTCTAACCTTCAATGCATAACTCCCCCCCCCAAAAAAAAAATAGAACTAACGTTTTGAGTGCTAGAAGTGAAATGGTTCAAACATTATAGATCCTAAAATGTTGATTGTGGAATTTCACTTTGCCAATTCTTTCTGATTAGAAACAACACAGAAACTGTTGTTGACGAAGACAAAATGTGCCAAGTATATCTATTTTTGACTTGAAGAAAAGAAAGAGTATACATTATATAATAATAATAATAATAATAGTTATTCAGTCAAGTTTTGACCTGACTGTTAGTTCTTGCTGTCTGCTTCTTTTTCTTATATTTTGTGTTCCATTTCAAACCAATCTTTTCATTTGAGGAACCAATTAAAATTAAAAACATATTACGATTCTTCTAATATAAGACAGCATACACTTTTGTTGGATTTGGCCTAATAAGCATTAAATTTAATCTTTACTGAATTATGCTAAAACTGAGATTCCCAAATATTCTTCATTCATGGCACCCTTAATGTCTCGCCACACGCTGCAATTTTGTGTAATGTCCAATAAATGATAGTCCTTGACTTAAAACACTTTGTTAAGTGACTGTTTGAAGTTACAACAGCACTGAAAAAAGTGACTTATGACCATTTTTCACACTTACGACCATTGCAGCATTCCCATGGTCATGTGATCAAAATTCATGTTAGGCAGCTGACTCATTTATGATGGTTAGTGTGTTCCAAGGTCATGTGATTACTTTTTGCAACCTTCTGACAAGCAAAGTCCATGGGAAAACCAGATTCTCTTAACCATGTAACTAATTTAACATCTGTGGCAAAAAAATGGAGCAGAACTCCATGTCTCACTTAGCAACAGAAATTTTGGGCTCAATTGTGATAATAAGTTGAGGACTACCTGTACTGCTTGGTTTCTCTTGAAATTTTAAATATCCTGGCGCACCACCATGAGTTCACTATACTGCTCTGATGCTGCAATACAGTTTGGGAACCACAGTGCTTAAAAAAAAAATTACAGATTATAATTACAAAAGTAAAAACTAATGTAAATGAAAAGAGTAAAAAGAAAAAGGGAAAAGGAAGGAAGGACTTCCAACTTTCATCATACCTGTGTCCCATCATTTCAGTCCTGGTGTCAGTAAAAGTCCGCTAACGGTCTCCAGAAATAATAACATGTATCAGACAATCTCTAATGTATTTAGCCTATTCAAGTAATGTCATAGAACTTGATTTATTTTTTACCCCTTCTCACAGGATTCATCCAAGCTTGAATAAACCTCTATTGCAAATCCAGTATAAAATAATTATTCAGATCATTTTCTTGGTTTGTTACTTGTAATTTCTTTTTGATGTTTAAAGCATCAACTAATTTCTTTTATATATTCAATGAAACATCTTTTTTCCATAGCATTCTTGTAGCTTGTCATTTTAGATCCACTTTCAGGGTCAACTCTTCTGCTTGTCAGATAAAATTTGTTCCTATTCTGACATTTCTTCCAAAACAGCTTTTGGACACAGTCTGTACATAAAAGCAAACATTGCTGTTATGATTAATTTCTGATTCTATTTTTCAAAAGTATCCTTCAGTATTTCCAATGTTACAATATTTTGCATCGTTCTGTAGCACTTACATTTATTTTTTTCTCTTTTAATTACATTTTTTAGTTCTCTCTAGTGCCCAATTTTTTAAATTGTTTATTTTTGATGTCTTAGAAAAAATTCAAAACAAGTTGACTCTCCTACAGGAAGGATCTTTTTAATGAATTCCTAAATTTTATTCTACTGTGTTTCACCAAAAATAAGACCCTGTCTTATATTTTTTTGAACCCTGAAATAAGCGCTTGGCCTTATTTTGGGGGAGGTCTTATTATTTTGAGCCTCATGGAGCAAGACGGGGCTCCTCTTGTGTTACCTGATTTCCAGCTCTGTCTCTGTAACCCTACAGGAAATGGTTCCTCTGTAACCCTAGAGGAAATGGCGGGGACCAGGTACGCATATGTTTAAACATTTTTGGGGAGGGCTTATTTTCAGGAAGACATGGTATATTTATGTGGAACCTTAATCCATTTGTAACTTTCTAAAATCAAGGTCCTAATTAACTTTTTGCTACTTTTTATTTCAACTTTTTAAAGTTTAAAGTTTGTAATTTTGTCTTTCATTAGGGATTGAAGGTACTCACCCAGTTGTAAATCCAAAGATTTCTAATGAGTAGATAATATTGATTTCCTAATGTGATTTGAAAAGGAAGTACTCAAACTTAAGTATCATTTTAAAGTTGCTGGCTGTGATTTGAGCAGGATGGCTATTCCCTCATCTCCCAGTGCTCAAACCTGTCAAAGACTGCTGTCTTGTGGTGGTCTCATGAGAGCAATTCTCTATAGCACTTGTCGTTGATCTTCATCATGCATTGGCTCCACTTTACACAGAGCATCTTTAACCCATCATTCCTTCCTTTGGAACTCCAGGAACTGCAGTTCCAATAACTTCTGATGTGACTCAGAAAAATTACAGATAACCTGATAAAAAAATATATTTACAGTTAAATGTTTCTTGCATTTCTGTCTGAAAAATATTTGTAATCAAAGACCAAAATATGATATAAATGTAATTTAGATCTCACCACTTTAGTATTTGGTAGAAGGATACTTGATTATTTATGATTTTCATCTCTGGGATTTTCCTTCCACAGTTCAACAATTATGTTATATTTTTTACAGTTTTAGAACTATGGAATATTTACACCCATTTTAAAAACCCTGCTTTGTGTTGCTAAAGAATCTGGGAGAAACTATTCTTTATTCCACCAATGTCTTTATGAGATTTAGAATCCTTCATGCTCTTCATCTTAAATAGATAAATGCTCTGGTGGCCTTATTTGGGATACATGTCTGGGCTGCAGAAATGCAAACAATCATTAAATGGCAGCAAAGAGATATAGAAAGTTCTTAAATTTGTTTCCATCTAGTAGTAGCTTGTGATTTTATAACCTACATACAGGAATAAAATAGCATTTGGCAATATGATTCTTGCCTCTTCATGCTCAGTGTGATACCAGCTTGGAAAGACTAAGTAAAAATACATCACCTTGTATTCTCATGAGATGATTTCATGCATTATTACCCGTAATGTCCCAGTAATCCTTCACATTTCCTTATTGTAAATATTTCAGACCTCTTACATAAAGGGACCATTGAACTCTTAGCGGAAAATAGCTTAGCAGAATTTTTTTCTTTTAGATATTTCAGAATACCTCCAAAAATCTTATTTTTCAGCCAACACTGAATTTCTATAAAAGCTTTACTGAGATGTTTGCAGGCATGGCCCTTTGCAAAATTTTGAAGAAGTGTAAAGCTACAGTATAAGGTGTTTTATTATATTACAGTTTTTATATTATATGAAGGAGAGGCATCTTATAGTTTGCCCCCTATTGATAATGATTTTGATATATTGTTCAGCAATGCTTTTGTGATTTGCTCAGTACTAATCTGGCATATCCATAGGAATCACTGTAATCTCTGCTGTATTGATTCAGTTGATACTTAAGCAAATTGAATTGATAGCTACTTAATCTAGTAAAATTTTACTGTCAAAGTCTCATTTCTGCTTAGTATGTCAGTATTTGTGATATCTCTTTCAGTCAGACAGTACTTACTGAGGTACAGTCAGCGGGGTTTCTGTTCTGCCTACACCAGATAAACTTTCTAGGCAACCATAAATCATTTATAGGCAGAACAGAAAAAACAGAAACAGAAAATCATTTAATTAAAACATTCTTAATAGTCATTTGGGCAAACATTACACAAACATCCAGCCTATTTCATCACAGTTTCTTTGGTGATTGATATAATGCATTACGGCTACTGTGCCAGCTAGTAACTACATAATAGGTAGAAAGGCATGCCTTTCCTACATGTCCTATGGTGGTAGAAAAATCTCAGCTTTCGAATATTGTACAAGTAGACCTCAATTGAGCCCAAAATCTCTGTTGCTAAGTGAGACATTTGTTAACTCAGTTTTGCTCCATTTTATGACCTTTCTTACCACAATTGTTAAGTGAATCATTGCAGTTGTTAAGTTAGTTACAGAGTTGTTAAGTAAATCTAGCATCCTTATTGACTTTGCTTGTCAGAAAATTGCAAAAGAAGATGACTGGTCCCTGGGACATTGCAACTGTCATAAATATGAATCAGTTGCAAAGCATCTAAATTGTGATCATGTAACTATGGGGTTGCTGCAACAGTTGTAAGTATAAAAAACAATCATAAGTTACTTTTTTCAATGCTGTTGTAACTTTGGTCACTAAATGAACTTTTGTAAGTTGAGGACTATCTATACGATGGTGCTCTTCACCAGAGAGGTAATGTCTATGTACAATTACACAAATGATCATTTGAAGAAGAAAAGGTAAAAGTAAACAATTCTATTACATGTAACTAGATGTTTTCCAGGGTTTAGTTACAAATAGTTAATTACTGCATTATCTTTATGTTTAGAGTTGAAGGAGAAGCTAATTCAAACTTAGCAACAAATTATAAATCAGTATCCTTGCCTCTGACATCTCCAAATATAAAACTGAATCTGACTAGTCCAAAAAGAGGCCAAAAGAGAGAAGAAGGATGGAAAGAAGTAGTAAGAAGGTACGTTTTCAGCTTCATGAAATGCAAGTCATATGCGAGTGTGTCATTTCATGTTGGTTGCATATTAGCTTAGTTTCTCCTGCTAGTGAGTAAACTTAAAATATATACTTAGAAGCTTAAAATATATACTTAGAATTGTAAACTCACTCACTTCTATATTGAACCAGTGTTCCTTCTGGCTAGCCAGATATTCTTATAAGGTATAATGCAGTTGCATCCTGGGAGCAATGAATTCTTTGCAAGTTCTGAAGGAAGTCATTGCTGCATCTGATCATATTAGGTAACTTTTGTCTGTCTGCCGCCTTACCTTTCTAATTAAGATTGCTGAGAAGATCATAATTTGAAGAATTCTGAAGGAAGTGGGTTATCTGGCCCCTTTTTGGTCTGGTTTCCTGCCTCCTGTTTTCCCCACATCAACAACCCTGTGAGGTTCATTAGGCCGAGAGATAGTGAATGTCATCCAGCTGGCTGTCATGCCTGTATCTAGGTTTAGGGATTAAAATCTGTAGTTTATTTCTTTGTTGCCTATGAAACTGCTTTTTTTATTACTTGACAGGCAAGTGGGCAGAGTTTTGAAAGAGACATCCCCTAGCAACACTTTACAATCGACTCCAGTTGAACAATTTCAGTTGCAAAGAGGAGGACGCTGCTGTTCAGGAGCAAAAAGGTATACTGGGGTGCACTCAGTTTAAGATTGTGTATTGGACTGTAAAGAGAGTTAAGAATAAGTAAAAAGCAAAGTTATGATTGAAACATTGATGCTGTTTACAATCCTAGCAATTATTGCAGTGAGGAGCATTAAGAGTCTGTAATCATATTTTCATATTACTGTATGAAAGTTAAGGAGAGTAAGAATTTGGAATCTATATGAGGAATAGTTGGCAAATTTAACTTTTATAACTGATGCAAGCTTTTAATATATTTTTTAAAAATTGAAATGATTAGAGCAAAATATCATTTCAATAAATGAGTAAAAGTAATATGAATACTTTTTAGTTTGAAAGTAAAATTTAAGTATTCCTGCTGCTGGCAACATGATCAATAGCTACATAGGTAATCAAAATTGTTTATAGCATTGTAATTGTGCAAATAATTATCTGAGATATGTCTAAAATAATTTGCAATTTCAAAATTTGTGTTTCCAGTTCAGTAATAAACCTTGATGCCTGTAAGAAACTTCAGAGAATAAGAAAAATCTTGATCTGGAATGCAGAGGCAAAATTAGTGTTTGAAAATCTCTTAGAATTCTTGAATCTCAAGATTTAGGCATCAAGTCTAACCGACATCAATATCACAATATAGACTAAATCATCTCAGATAAGAATCTATCCTGCCCCTTCCATTTTAATCCTGAACACATCCAATAACCAGGAACCCATTATCTCTTTAGATAATTAGTTCCATGTTGGATCCATTCTTATTATTAAAAGGCTCACCTAGCATTCAGTCAAGATTTACTTTCTTATGATTTTGAAATATTTATTGACCTAACTTACGGGCATTAAGGATCAAGCTGTGGTATTCTCTTACTTGAAGACTGCTATAAAATTCCTCTTCATTTGTATTTTTGAAGCTTCTGGTTTCCAGTCTCTTGATCATTGTTCTTGTCCCATATAATCATATAGAAATGCAGTCCCTGTATGTAGATATTTCACAGCTGTACAGCTTTCAAATTAAATGGTATATACCACGAGATTTGGTTTAAATTTACAGTGATTATGGAGTTTGATCATTAACTGTAAAGGTCCTGGCTGGGAATAGACAAGTGAGATGAGCTAGTCTTCTAAAATTCAGTAATTTAAGTATGAGTTAACTTTAAAGTGATTAGTAGTAATCACTTAAAAAAAATCAAATTAACTGAAGATTCACTTCAAAATCTAGAAACACCTTTGATAGTAATTATTAAGTTAAAAGAGCAGTGCTTTGAGTTTGGTTCTGTAAGTTTAATAGATGAAAAGTTCAGGAGATTGTCCACCCCACTCCCCCATTGTGTATTTATCTGTAGTGCAGAATTTGTTAATAATAAAGCCTAACAGCAATCATAATTGCAACCTTTAATGTTTAGGTCAAAAAAGCTGTCTGTTCCAGCATCGGTTGTGTCTCGAATAATGGGAAGAGGTGGGTGTAATATCACAGCAATTCAGGATGTTACTGGTGCTCACATTGATGTGGACAAGCAAAAAGATAAAAATGGAGAAAGAATGATCACCATAAGGTAGAGTTCATAAGATTTTGCTTTGATTTTTGGTTGGATTAAATTGCACTAAACAAGAATTGTATTTTACAAAATGACATAACTTTCTCTGTTTCAGGGGTGGAACAGAATCAACAAGATATGCAGTACAACTTATTAATGCCCTTATTCAAGATCCTGCTAAGGAACTGGAAGATTTAATTCCTAAAACTCATATAAGAACGCCTGTTTCCAGCACTAAATCAATCCATACCAATTTTTCATCTGGCGTCAGTACTGCTTCAGCTTCAAACAAAAACTCATTTTCTATTGGAGCTTCATCTCTTGTCACATCTCAGTCATCAACACTATCTACTTTCCAGTCTGCTAACAAATTAAGCAAAAACGTCCCAGCAAATGTGCGCTCTTCTTTTCCAGTCTCTTTACCTTTAGCTTATTCCCATCCTCACTTTGCTTTATTGGCTGCTCAAACTATGCAACAAATTCGACACCCTCGTTTACCTATGGCCCAGTTTGGAGGAACATTTTCAACATCTCCAAATACTTGGGGACCATTCCCAGTGAGACCAGTTAACCCAGGCAGCACAAATAGCTCTCCAAAGCATAACAATTCAAATCGCATAGGTAACCAGAATGGTAGTATTTTACAGTCTGAACCTACAGGTTTAGCTTCTAGCAGTCCTGGTAGTGTCTCTACAGCAGTTCCATCCTCTCAGCCACTTTGTGTGACAAATAATCGGACTCCATCATCAGTCAGGAAGCAGCTGTTTGCTTGCATTCCTAAAACAAGTACCATGACAACAGCAATCTCAACTGTGACAACAACATGTAGCACACTGCCTTCAACTTCTCCTGCACATGAAAATACTGGGAATGTTCCCACTGCATTTCTACTCTCTAATGTTCCACAGGCACAGCAATCTGCACTTAAAACAGATGCTATTCCTCCTGTTTCAGTACCCAAAGAAAAGGCATCGGTGCCAGAACAATCTGTTGGCATTGCATGTGTGTCATCATCGGTTGCCACTAGCAGCAGTATCACATCTTGCAGCAGCCCAGGAGTCCTAGAGTCCTGCACATCCAGCAGTCCTGCACCTCCAGATAATGTCCCAAATGAAACACTGCCAGCTAATATGCCTGAATTAAGTCCTCCCATAACTATGCCTTTTTCTTCAAGTTCAGAATCCACTCCATTAACTTTATCATCGCCTAGATCGGTTGCTTCGGAAAATCAGGACAATGGTAACTTACCTCAGTTAGCTGTACCAGCACCAAGAGTTTCTCACAGAATGCAGCCTAGAGGTTCTTTTTATTCAATGGTACCAAATGCAAATCTCCATCAAGAAACCCAGTCTGTTTTTGTTACAAATGCTGTACCTTTAACACCGTCTCAAGGTCCATCTACTACAGTTCACTTATCATCACCCATGAACATTATGAATGGTTCTCAGATGCATATTAATCCATCAAACAAGCCTTTGCCTCCTACCTTTGGGCCAGCAACACTCTTTAATCATTTTAGTAGTCTTTTTGATAGTAACCAGATGCCAGCTAACCAAGGATGGGGAGATTGCCCACTGTCCACACGAGCAGCAGCAGATCAATCTTTCACTGTCCAGTCTACTTTCTTAAGTAACTCTGTATTGGGGCACATGGAAAGTGTACATCCTGATAACTCTAAGGCTCCAGGGTTTCGACCTCCTTCTCAGAGAGTTTCAACAAGTCCTGTAGGTAAGTTGCTAAGTTTCCATATGAAAAAGAGGAAAGGAGAGTTTGTAATCTGCTGTGTAACTGAAACGCTGTAGAGATTCTCAGCCATCCAGGTCATGGTTGTCCCAAAGGTGCTTTTTTAGGAAGCAATTGGGCTTTCTTTTTTTTCTTTTCTTTGAAGATGTTTCGCTTCTCATCCAAGAAGCTTCTTCAGCTCCGACTGGATGTTGGGGAATGAAAGGATTTATATTCCTTGCAGACAGCTGGTTACCTGCATCCTTTCAGAGAGTCATTGAAGCACTTGGAGGTTTATCTGTGTCCTGAGTAATGCTAATGGTTCCTGTATTCTGCAATTTTTCTGAAAATCCATTCATACTCCCACACCATTCGAAGGGTATTCATCCCGAATGGTGTGGGAGTATGAACAGATTCCAGAAAAATTGCAAACAAAAAAATCCAGTTGCTTCTTGAAAAAAGCACCTTTGTAACTGAAACTATTTGCAGAAAATTATTGCTTAACCTGAGCCAAAGAAATATGGAAACAGGTATTATGTGGGATCTTTAGCTATTTTTATTTGGCTGATATCATTTAAGGTGATTTAATTTAATTAAAGGATCTGGGGATTAAGTTGAAACATAATAGTAAATCAACCCATGAATTGATGGAAATTTTGACTTGTTTTAGAAATTACTTAATTTTTTTAGATTTGTATCTAACTTTGCTATTGCCTCTTCAGTCTGATGGTCATTCTTTACTTATACGTTGTGTTACTAATGTTAAGCTGCTTCCCTCAAACTAGAGCTGTCCAGCTGTTGAGTAATAGTTTGTATATTCTTTGGAAGCAGTCCTTAGTGGTTGCAGTAATAGTTTTTAGTCCAGCTTGTCTAGCATGGGGAAGGGTGCTGTGAGGCTGATTTCCTGTTTTAAAATTTTCAAAATGGAAGGAAAGGGGGGAGGATAAAAATCTGCTAAACCGTTGCTGGAAAATGTATATTTCACTGTCATTTGAGACCTGCAAGAAAATGTTACTGCATAAAGTGCTTTCATTCATTCATTCATTCCACTGATCATTCAGCTATACTCTGCCTGAACTATATTCTTCTGTGTGATTTTTCATATTTTACAGATACACATTTTCTCAGTTGTTAACAATTCTCTTGCAGAGAAGAATTACCATTTTGGCTAGTGGCACTGAAAATGGAAACATGTGCCCTTGAAGTATTCTTTAGAACTGTTTCCCTAGCAATCATAGTACTTTTGATTCTGAAAATTAGTTTATCTGCATTTTCTAAAACTATAGTATAATTTTTTTGGTGGAACTTCTGGAATATTTTTTCTTTCATATCACTCAAACTTTGTTTATATTATTACAGTGTAGGTTCAGTGGCAACTATATAATTATTATAATGATAGATTTAGCTGTACCATCTTTTATTTTTACATCAGATTAAATAAAATCTATTTACCTGTTAGGGGAGATTTTTGAATGGTTTTTTTAGTATATATTTTTAATTTTTTAATTTAAGCATTTCATCTTCCATTAAACAGTGTGTCATCTGGGTACAAATCTCTGTGCAATAACAATCAAGATTCACAGTATTCATTACATTGATATTGATTCTCTACTCTTAAAATAATAATAAGAATAATAAATCTATTCATTTCTCCCTCTTAACGTATCTTCTAATGAGTATAATAGTAATATTAAACACAATAGTCTTACCAAATATACTAGCAAAATCATCATATTATTTGTCTTTACATATTTTCTATATTTCACTAATCTTCATTTATTTTTAGCTTCTGTTTTTGTTCTCCAGCCATCCATAAAATAGATCCCATGTCATATAGTATTCAGTTTGTTCTTTCTCCGGTATAGCCAACGTTAATCTATTGATTTCTATACATTCTAATATTTTCCTAATCACATTCTCCTAGGTAGGGATCTCTTCATTCTTCCAGTTTTGTACAAATACAATTCTAGCCACAGTTAATAATATATAATTAAATATGCATTCCCTTTACAATAGGTTTCAGGCAAAATCCCCAACAAAAATATTTCTGGTTTTAAGTAAGTGTGCTGCTTTGTAATCTTTTCCAATCACCTTTGTATTTTTGTCCAATATTTTTTTGCTTCTACACATGTCCTACACATATGATAGCATGACCCAGGTGTCTGGTGGCATTTCCAACATTTAGCAGATTTATCTTTAAACATCTTTGCCAATCTCACCAGTGCGAAATGCCATCTATAAAACGTACAAATTTTCTTTATACGCAGTTGATATTGTTAACTTAGAATTTCTGTCCCATAACTTCTACCCTTTTGTCTAATACTATTGTGTAACCAAAATTTTTTGCCCTTCACTTGTTCACTCTCCTTCACTTGTTCATCTTCCAATTTAATGGTCCCTAAATAATTGTACAGCTTTCTTATCAATCTTTCTTCTGTCCCTGTTAACATCCTATCTAATTCTGAATATTCTTTATAGAAACCATATAATTTAGCATCTTTCTCATGTATATAGTGTATCTGCATCTGCGCATACCATGCCATGTCAACTCCTTGGTCGCTCAATTCTTGTTTAGTTTTGAGTTCCCCCTTTTCATTCAAAATATCTTTATATCTAACAATATTTCCCATGTTAATAAAATTTGGGTGAATCAGTGCTTCCATTGTTGAAAGCCAAACTGGTATCCTCAAGTAATGTTGTTCTCTGATTTTCTCCCATACTAACAATAGTGCATTCCTTATATTATGTGTTTGAAAATAACCATGTACCTTGCTTCTCCCATACCACAAGAAAGCATGCCAGCCCAGTTGTAGGTCATGTCCCTCCAGAGTCAATAATCTTGTATGTCTCAATGAAATCTATTCTTTCATCCATGTTAATACCGTTGCCTGGTAGTACAGTTCCCATTTAGGTAGTCCAGAGCCGCCTCTACTCCTTGAATCCTGCAACATTTTAAAGCTAATTCTTGCTTTTTTCCCGTGCCAGATATATTTTAATACTATTGTATTACGTTCCTCAAAATATTTTTTTTCAATTTTATCAGAATTGTTTGGAATAAGTACAGTACTCGGCAATATATTCATTTTAATTGTAGCTATCCTTCCTATCAATGATAGCTGCAGATTTTTCCATTTTTCCAAATCTATTTCAATTTGTTGTATCAATTTATAATTGTCTTCCTTAATCATTATACATCTTGCTGTCAATTGACTTTCTTAGTAATCTGAATATCCTCTTCATTAACTTTTTTCTGCTTATCTGTAAGGTTTTTCACTAAGATTTTAGTTTTCTCTTTATTTTCAGTCCTGCTACTTCACCATATTCTTCTATTTTTTCAATTTATTTAGGCCCTGTTTCTTGTGGCTCTTCCAAAATAAATACTAAGTCATCTGCAAACGCTTGTAGTTTATATTTTCCTTTTTTTATTTCAATGCCTTTTATCTCAATATCCTGTCTAATATTTCTATTCAATACTTCCAATGTCATTATAAATAACAGGGGAAACAAAGGACATCCTTGTCTTCTAACTTTCTTAATATTGATCTTCTCAGACATGTCTCCATTTATTATCACCTTTGCATTTTGTTTATAGTATATCACCTTAATCATCTTAATAAATCTCTCCCCAAAATCCATGTCTTTTAATTGTGTTAATATAAATTCCCAGTTCACATTATCAAATGCTTTCTGTGTGTTTAGGAAGACCAACACCATTTGCTTCTCTGGATGTGCTTCGTGTTTCAATGTGTTTAAGATTATTCTCGTATTGTCCTTACCGTATTTTTCGGAGTATAAGACGCACCGGAGTATAAGACGCACCTAGATTTTAGAGGTTGAAAACAAGGAAAA
>JANHFM010004887.1:67476-81264 GCA_032468115.1 Grayia smithii | reverse complement strand
CAGTCACGCTGAAGGGACTGAGCGAAAAGCGGAAGTAAGTGGCAGAGGCGGGGCTTAAATTAAAATTAATAGGCTCAGTCCATTATGCTGAAGGGGAGCACCACCCATGCCTGGATGATGTCTCCAACCATGATGGAGAATAAAGAGACACCATCTCTGAGTTTTTTTCCTCTTTTCTTTTCCTAATAGAAAGTAGCTGCAGGCAAACTGCCAGATGTGAGCTCAAGCTGGGAAAAGAGAACAATGTTGCAAACTTGAACTTGAGTAACCTCTTTCATTGAGAAAAATGGAAGCAATGACTCAAGCCTGCTGATCCATTAAGAAAGGCAGGCTAGAGGCAATAGACAATAGGATACAATCAGTTACACATGCGTGACAGGATTAAAACCAAGGGAGCAGATCAGGGGTGGGTTCTACTTACCTTTACTACTGGTTCTCTTCATGCACGGGCTTTGTGCATGATCAGCGTGCACATGGCTCACTTCGCTCGCATGCACGCCGAACGCACGCTATGCGCATGCGCACTAACTACTCTCCTGGCATAGAGCTCAAAACAAGCACTCTGCACATGCGCAGAGCAGTTTAGCCGAGCTGATGGGCACTTTTTAGTGGATTGCAAACTAAAAATAAAAACAAAGTAAAAAACGAAACAAGGTAAAATATTGCAATTTGTGGTGCATTTGTCAGTTGATTATCAAAGTCTGCCTAATTTTACAGACAGTACAACAAAATATAGCTATGTAGAGATAAATTATATTGATCTGTTAATAACTGTTCATTAAAAAATCAGAATTTCATAGGTATTTTACCAATACGGAGTTATAAGGTTGGTTCTTGAGTCCTTAGTAGAATACCTTAGCCTACTACTTAGTAGAATACCTCTAGTCTACTACTTTTAGTAGAGTACTCTTACTCTGTGCTTAGTAGAGTAGGTTGTCACTAGATCAGGACATGGCTGTAGTTTCAACAGCCCCTTGTCCACAGTCTCAGCCCATAGTAGACTTTTGTGTGTCAGTCCTCCAAAATTGCTATGGGAGAGTGTTAAATATGCTAAAGTTCGTGCTCTTGAGAATTTGAAACGGATAATTATGGAGCAGAACTGCAGCATAGAATTAATGTTTTTAAGGGCTTTGCTGTTAATATAGTATGTTACTGAGAGAATTATTGAATAGTAAAGGGCCTAAGATACTACCCTATTTAACCCCTTTTGAATGGGGGTGGAAGTTATCAGAGTTTTGTTTATGCAGTTGTTATCATGGAGCACCATTATCCACTGATGACAGCAACAATCAAATGATATGGCTGCAAGTTTCTTCCATAGCTTATCCCAGAAATTGAGTCATCAGCTACTTCAGATCAATGAAGGCAATATACAGTATAGAGTTCGTGGGAACTGGAATATTGGAGGGAAAGTGGTTTGAAGTGATACACTGACTAGCTATGGAACCCTGAGTTACCACCCAATCAAAGAAGGTTTACAGGTACTGGCAGATAGCTTACTGATTTTGGATTCCTGGAATTTAGCCAAATTTCTCTTCCCGTTGCAAGTAAGATAAATTGTAGTTTTGAATTACAAAATTTCATCATTTACCCATGATAAATTATGTTCAGGTGGAACCATAATTATTTTTCTTCCACTGAATCTTTTCTGACTCTCAGAGTCTGCCTGGACAAGTCCCTGCAAGGTTTTTCAGAAGAGGCTTTCCATTGCCTCCTCCTTAGGGCTGAGAAAGAGAGACTAGTCCAAGGTTACCCAGTTTGTTTTAGTCAGGACTAAAACTCATGTTCTCTTGATTTTTAGCCTGAAGTCTTAACTACTACAATCTACTACAAACTGGTTCTCAAGCTATACAGCTAGAGCTGTGTCTCTTCTAGCCTGGTATTGATTGGATTTTCATGAACAAAGAGCATATAGGAGTGTTAATCGCCTAGGGCCATGATGGTGAACCTATGGCATGCATGCCACAGATGACATGCTGCACCTCTCTGTGGGCACACTAGCCGTCGCTCCAGTTCAGCTCTGCCACACATGTGCGCGCACCTCCCACTGGCCAGCTGGTTGTTGGGTCTCTGCCATGCATGTGTGTGGAGTGTGGGAGCGTGCAGGGGCTGATGCGCTCATACACAGGGCGGGGCACATGCACAGGGGCCACACATGCATTGCATTTTGGGGTTTGGGCACACACACTTTGGGCACTTGGTCCAGAAAAGGTTAGCCATCACTGGCCTAGGGCTATCAAGACTGGTCTGTAAATGACCAGACAATCAGTTGATACTATCAAAGAGAGATTTCTCCGCTTCAACCAGTACTTTTTTTATTCTTGCCACCCTGTTCCAGTACATGTACAGGTACCCACAACATTGAGTAAAACTCTATATAATAAGCCAAGAGGCACATGCTCTTAATGTGAAGAAGCATCTCATTAAGATGATCACTTCTTCTTTTCAAGGAAGGACCAAATATGGGAGAATATAAAACAGTTCTAGAAGGATGAAAGGCTTCAACTAGTCTTAGAACTTCGCTGGAAGTTTTATTTTCTTTGATGTGGATATTTCTTTCATTCCTTGATTCCTTGGCTGTTATCAAGTTCAGAGTGATTCCGTAATGACATTCATGGAACTGAGTCCCTTTACTATATAGCAGATCAATATTTTCTGTTACTGTTAAGGAAAGGAGAGATATGCATTCTTAAAGCTGAAATGTTTTTCTGACTTGTACCGCACTTTGATAAAGGGACCTAATAAACAATAATATTATTACAAAAATAATCTCACCCTAAACAGGTTTGAATATCTCATAAAGTTATTAAGTGACTGGATCTGCACAATCTGCAGGCTAAAATACAGGTGGCTAGTTTGTGGCTTAGGAGGTGATACAACCTTGGACAGTTGCGTGAAAGAAACGGCTAGGGCTCCATTCCTCAAATATACAACCCCACAACCTCCTTTGTTTGGTTGTGGGGCTGTATATTGCTAGAGGGATAACTGGATTACAGGTTGATTGGGGAAAGCGAGTATGCAACTCCTATTTAAGAAGATGAGCATTTGTGCTGGAGTCACAGATGTGATGACAAGAGTCTTGACAATGATTGCATTAAAACAATATAAATTTTTTCTGATTATTTTTTAGATTGTAAATACACGTGCCATTCTCACTGTCGAGACTTAGTACACCTGGACTATCAGCAAAATGGAAAATTGATGGATTGTAGCTCTGGATGTGACAATTCAATTGATGCTGATCCTAGAACGGTAGTACCATTTATTCTTACAGATTTTATTCCTTCCATTTTTCAGCTATATAATATAAAGGGGAGAAATGTTGAGATGAAGCTTTTATTGTGTTATTATATGCATTAATGTGTTACTATATTGTACTAACTTTTCTGAGAGTTTCCTATCCAAGTACAATAAGGCCCACCTCTATGCAGCTTTTTTGAGATCAGTCAATATAATTTATGTGCTGCTATCTGTTGTAATATTATCTAGGAGAGTAACAGTGGTATGTGTTCTGATTAATTGATTGTGTTGCAATTTTTAGACTAGACTAAAATGGAACCAAGCCATTTTAAGCAAAATGTATTTGGCTTACTGATTTGAACATAGGATGCTATATGAACACAATTATAATTTTTTAGCATATTTTTAGCATATTATGTAATCCTAAACAGATAGTTAATATTATTTTCCTTTAAAAAAAATACTCAGTTTCTCGAGTGATTTTTTGTTGTAAACTGAGTAAAAAAATCAAAATGACATTGATATAAATCTATATCTTAGAATATTTTACATCCACTTAAAATTTTAAATCCTATTAAAATAAGTCAGTGTTAAGAAAACTTAACTGTGGCTGGCTGAGATGTTTGTAGAATAGATCCAAAAGCGTTACTGAAAAACCGTTCAGTCTATGTGTTGTGCCCTAAATAAAACATAAAATGGATCTATATCTTTACAGGCACCAAATCTGTGAATACTAATATACAAGTGGAAAACAAGTATTTGTTGTTGATGAAGAAAATGCCACTGAATCATTCATTCATTAAATTGTCCTCAAAACTGTCCTACCAACCAAAAGGCTGCTCCTACAACCATAAAGTGAATTATCCCATGATCTATAGATATTTTTTTTGTGAGCAACTAGCATCCACTCGTTTTTTAATATAAATATTAGAAGAGATCAGTGTTTCTCATGCTGTCTGGGGAATTCTGGGAGCTGAAATCCATGCATCTAAAAGTTGCTGAGGTTTAAACCAAAAATCTCTCAAAACAATCTGCTTTCCGTTTAGTTTCTCAATCAGTTCGTATTTCTTTAAAAAAATATTTTATTTATGGCCATCACTCATCCTGCTGCTAGCAGGAGAAAGGGGAGGAGGTCTGATTTCTGTTCACCCCCCACTTTCAATCTTGCCATTTCTCTCCTGTTTTTAACTCTTTTAAAGTTCAGGGAGTATAACAAAAATTAGGAGTCTTGTTTCCAAGACAATAAATCCATTCTCACCCAGACGTTTTGCCTTGTTCTTTCTTTATCCTCTCTTCAAGCACAGCCGTTCTGACTTTGTGACAGCCTTAATGGCTGCCTTCCCAGCTGCAGAGTTGAAGGCTCTTCGCTGATGCTACAGGGGATTTGCGATTTCCCTGTCAACACCAGCCTGTGCCTTCTTTCTTCACTGTCGTTACGAGACAGCTACGGTCCACAAGGACCCCCCAAACCAGCTGAGAAATCAGCGCTCATCCTGGAACCTCCAAAGTTCACATCGTCCCGTCAGGATGCCAGCCACGCCCTCCTCCTGGTCACACCCTCCTGGCCACACCCTCCTCCTGGTCACGCCCTCCTCCTGGCATGCCCTCCTCTTTTGACCATGCCCAGAATTTTTAATAAATTAGAAAAATTAAAATTAGAGATTATATGCCTACAAGAAGTTCACATTAAGAAGCAATATAAATATCTATTGGAGCAGCCGAAACTGGGAATTTTATATACAACACTTGCTAATCAATGTAAAAGAAGGGTAATATTATACATCAAGAAAACAATTCAATCTAAACAAATTTTTGAAGATGAAGATGGAAGATGATTGATGGTTGATGGTTGAAGTCCATATGAATAAAAAAAAAAATTGTTAGTGGCAATATACACACCGAATGATAATCAAGAATACTATGTGAAATTACATAAAAAGATAGCAGAATATGAATATGAAGAGATATGTATATTAGGGGACTTCAATGCAATTGTAGATAAAAATTTGGACTATAAATCTACAAAACAAAAGAAAAAGTTAAGAAGAACTCTTCCAAAATCTTTTTTTACAATGATTGATGAACTAAGTTTACAAGATGCTTGGAGGCGAAGTCATCTGAAAGAAAACCAGTACACATTTTACTCAAATAGACATTTGTCGTGGTCAAGAATAGATATGATGTGGATGTCAATAGAATTAATAGCTAAAATACAAAAGATTGAAATTGAAACAAATGTATGGGCAGACCACAATCCAATAACATTGACATGGAAGGGACAGAAGAGAAAAAATGAGATGGACATTAAATCAAAGATTATTAAATGAAAAGAATTTTCAACAGTATATGGAAAAAGAATTGACTTTCTTTTTTAAGGAGAACAAGAAAGAAGACACATCATTACAAAATGTGTGGGATACAAGCAAAGCATATATTAGAGGATTGACAATGACATATTTAGGAAAACAAAATAGACAAAAAAGAAATTGGAGGAGGAACATAAAAATTTAGAGAGGGAATTACTAGTTTTATAGTCTTGTTCTGCATCTACAATTACATTGAAGTCTCCTACTACACATATATTTTCATAGTCCAATTCTATTATTTTTTATGGAGTTTACCATAAATATCCTCTTGATCGTTATTTGGTGCGTATATTGCTACTAAAAATATATGTTTGTTATTGTTATCTCCACCATCAAAATCCTCCCTCATCCGTGTAGATTTGTTTAACATTTATTGTCTCTTTTACATAAAGAGCTATTCCCCTTTTCTTTTATTGTGATAAAGAAGGTATTCCAGTACTTTATTATGTTGTTTTTTAATATGAACTTCTTGCAGGCAGCTTATATCTAACTTCAATTTTTCTAATTTATTAAAGGTCCTTTTCTTTTTTATTGCTGAATTCAGTCCATTTATGTTAATTGACATTACTTTTACTTCTTCCATGGTTTCACTTGTATATTGGTTTTGTTGTTCTAGTCACTCTTGTCTCTCTAGGCTCTTTTGGGTTCACTCCTTCTCTCTCCTCCAAGTTTCTTTGGTCTTCTCTTTGTTGTATACTTCTCTCTCCTACAGCTTCTTCTTGTCGTCTATCCTCTCTTATTTCTCTTTCCTCCCTTGTTCTCGGTGCCTCTTGTTGTCCAAAGTAGTGTTCGTAGAATTGTTCTGCTTTTTCTTTGCTCCATCCAGGTCACCAGTATTCCCTCTGGTATCAGCCATCTGAAATTCACTCCATTTTTAATTAGTTGCGTTGTGAATTGATATTCCCTCCTTGCTTCTCTAACTCTTCCTGGAATCTGTTTTAGAACTTCTACATCTTTCCCTTTGTATTTTAAAGGGTTATCTCTCACTCATTGTAGAATCTCTGTTTTCATTGCTTTTTTAATGAATCTTATGAGTACTTCTCTAGGGAGCCTATTTCTTGGCGCATATCTGGTATGAATTCTAAACGTTTCATCAATTCCATCAATTTACAAGAAAATGTTAAAATATCAGGTCATGATAAATCAGGGTCTCACAAAGCATCAAAGGGATAAGCTATACCAGTGATGGCTAACCTTTTCCGGACCGAGTGCCCAAAGCACATGGCCGAACTCCCAAAATGCTATGTGTGTCGTCCCCGCGCATATGCACACAGGCCCCCAAATGCGCCCCACACATGTACATGCAGCCCTCCAGCATGCGCCCTGTGTGGCAGAGACCCGACAACCAGCTGAATTGGGGCGACGGCTCACATGCCCACAGAGAGGGCACTGTATACCACCAGTTCACCATTACAGTTATAGGCTGTAATATACTTTGAATTTTCTTGAGATAGGGCACCAGAGTTTGGAAAATCTGAAGCAATGTTTGTATTTTTTTCAAGAAAGTCAAGGAACACTAAGATGTCCACATCTGCTTTTTCTAGGCAATTACCATATTTTTTGGAGTATAAGATGCACCTTTTTCCCCCAAAAAAGAAGATGAAATCTGCATACATCTTATACTCCGAATGTAGCCCCACCCAGCCTCTCAAACGAAGATTTCAGAGGTTGAAAAAAGCCTCCGAAAGAAGCTTCAGAAAAACAGCCTCCAAACAGAGCTTCAGAAAAAAAGCCCCAGAGGCTTTTTTTCTGAAGCTGTTTTTTCTGAAACAGAGTTTCAGAAGTTTCAGAGGCTGAAAAAAAAACAAGGTACAGAGCTCACAATCAATGAACCTGTTGCTAAAATTCACCTCTGGAACAGCTGATAGGGGGTATTCCGGGAGGCCAATCCTCCCAATCAGCTTTTTTCTTATTTTCCTCCCCAAAAACTAAGGTGTGTCTTATACTCTGAAAAATACGGGTAATGCCTAGTCCTGTCTTATCGAGTCATGGACAAATAGCCACCAGTGGTTAATACTGCTTTTATATTTAGGAAAATGGCAACTATAGCTGCCTTCCAAGGTGATTTTCCTTTTTAAGATGTTTAGGGACTGCTTTCTTGGTTCCAAAATATTTCTTGAGCTTCACAGGCGGTCTTTTGACTCACCGTATTCTTCCAAGATCAGCTTCAAGAAACGTGTGGAGAGAGAAAGTTTCTGCCATAGTTGTACATCTACAGATTGGACATTTGAGAGTTGTCCTGGAATTTTTTTTCCTATGAGTCTATCTACTCTTTTTAAAACTTTAGCCAGCTATCTTTAAACTCCCTGCATAGTCATGTTTTGAGGTAGAATTTTTTTTAGAAGATTTGACAGTAGAGTTGAAGGGCTGTCCTGCTTTTCCAGTCTACTTATGGGAGCCAGGATAGTTCCTTCCATTGAACAGGCAGTTGTGGATCACGCCTACTCTTTCCAGTAGAAGATGCCCAAAATGTGAAATGCCCTTTGTGAGTTTCAGAAAATAGAAATTCACAGTAAGTCCAAACGTCTGTTTTGTTATTTATCCTTCAGCCTGATTATAGGGTGGTAGTGATATCAGCAAAGGTGTGGTTCAATACATTGTTGTTGTTTTTAATGAGTGTGCAGGTGTGCTTTAAAGTTGGAATTGGATATTTTAAATCTTGAGGAAACGTACATATTTTACCACACAATCATCAAGAAAATGAAATTAGTTTTCTAGCTACTTTTCATAGAACCATATTAGTTTACAGTGACAAATGAAGAAGAGTCTGGTAGCACCTTTTTAAACAAATTTATGGAAAGGCCTTCATGACCTTAAATTAATAAGATTTGTTAGTTGGAAAACATGTCACTAGACTATGTTATGCTTCAGACAGTTGTTTTCTGTATTCTAGTAAACACAGAGTTAGAATTGCCCTGGATAAGATTAGGGGTTTCAGGAAGCCCTCAGAAATTTTGATGAAATGACAAGAAAACCACTGAATGCAAATAGATTTTCAGAAAGGAAGAGTAACCAATCATTGGTGTGAGGAAAAATTAAAATAATATTTAAAAATGGACATGTAAAGCAATTACTGTATATTCTTGAAATTCTAGGATAATGATTTAAAGTTTTCTGGGAATCAGTAATGACTTGATGAAAATATAAAAATAGGCAAATCTTGAGGTCTCTACAAGCAGACATTTTGTGTAATTACCCAAATACTAACCAATATTTATAATCAGAATCTTGTGATGGTCCTGACAAATCTCTAGTTACTGTTTTGTCCAACACAAGGACCTAGAGATATAACCACAATAAAATAATTACATATATTCGGGAGTTGTTATGTGATAACATAAAGCTTTGTTGACCATATAGACTTGCACTATACCATTCAAAAAATTCCAAAGACATCTAGAAAAACTTCCACTCCACTTTCAAAACTTTACTATAGATACATGAAAATCATCCATGGATCTATGTTATTCCAAAGTTTATTTGACAGTTATAGTATGTCTACCTTAAGTCAGAATTTTGAGTTTTTTCCCCAACCTTTGGCATGAAATCTTTGATCTGGACCATGAAAGTTACATTCCTTATTTCTGAAGTGAATCAGATTCTAGAGTTTTCTGTTTATTTATTCTGCAGACTGCCAAGCCATTTCAGCCTGTGATAAACAGTGTTGGTTTTTGGTGATAGTAATCAATTTTATTTGCTAAATCAATGAACCTGTGCTTGATCCACTTTTGCAAACTGTCATCAAGACTCAGAGCTGAATTTTCTTTCCAGAAATTGGATTCCTCTTGTGTATCACTCAAGAAATTATCCTTTTCATATTGTATAGATGATGTACAGCAAAAGCTTCACCACTTAAATGTTTATCATATCCTTTTTAGTCAGATCAAATCTTTTTGCATATCATAGCATTTTATCATGTTTTTCTTCCATACTAGAAAACTAATTTCTGCCTATTTTTTTCCTTTTCCAGTAGGTTACCTTCTGATGCATTAGTTCCTTCTGTCTATGCTTAAGGGCCATTCAAAGTCAGCTATTATACATTCTGCTTTTACCACCATAATACATCTGCCAGGCAGCTATATGGAATTTTCCAACTTTTTTCATTTATCACTATTATATAACTATCCATACAAGCACTACTTTTTCCTTTCATAAAGACATTTGCTCTTGATCTTATTATATATACCATCATGTAAGCTTGCTATCCTCTGATGTATGATCCCCAGAGTTCATGAAAAATAATTGCAAGTTAATTTTCAATAACTCTGGTTCTTCAACCACTTTATGCATTCTCACAATCCTTGTTACAGCGGTCAATTTGTTATCTTTATCCCACCATATCAGTATTGGTACTGAAATAATTGCTATCTCTCAGGGTCCTGCCAGACTCCTAAAACATTCCTCAATATGGCTAAGCACATTGGTTTGTGCTTAATAAAATTGTAAGCTGCCCTGAGTCTTCGGAGAAGGGCGGGATATAAGTTGGATTAAAAAACAAATATTGGTATGTGCAACCAGAAAGTCTTATGTTATTTTAGTGGCACAAACTAAACCTTGAGAAAGGACAGACAGCATAAAACAGGAATTAATGCTTTCAACATATCAAAACTGAGGTCCTCTTTGTAGAAAGTTCTGTGTTTCATTCCCAGTAGCATGTGAGAGGCAAACAGATAATTATTGTTCCTAAAATCTAATAGGCCCTGATTAATTATGTCATTCCATGTATATGTGTAGATAGTATGTGTATCATACACAGTCTTCCTTTTTGAATCACAGTGAAGTGAACATATATGACTCAAGGTAAAGAAGACTTATGTACACAACATTCCCCAACTAAGCTTGATGTAATTCATCTAAAGTACAATTGCAGAATTAATTCAAAATCTTTCTAACATTCACCTTGTGCTCATTTGCAGATAATAAAAAGAATAGATAGCAAATTATGCTGAAAATTATCCATTTAGAGATTATTTGTTTCTGGTTTAATATGAAAGCAAAATTGTCACATATTGATTATATATAGCACATTCAGGAACAAGAAGGTGCACTTTTGGGGGTTAATCTGTCTTTTCTAAAGGCAAAGACACGTTCCTTGCAATTACTCTGTTTCCATTAAAATAAGACATCCCTGATAATAAGTGTAATTGGACTTTTGAGCGCATGCACTAAAATAACCCCCCCCCCCAAAAAAATAAGTCCTCCCCGAAAATATTTAAACACATACACAGCCAGTCCCCGCCATTTCTTCTGGTTAGGTTAGGGAGACAGAGCTGGAAATCAGGTAAGACAGCAAGAGGTGCCCCATCTTGCTCTATGCACCCCAAAATAATCAGACATCCCCAAAAATAAGGCCAAGCACTTATTTTGGGGTTCAAAAAAATATAAGACAGGGTCTTATTTTGGGGGAAACACTAGATTATTTTTGGTGGTCCTTTGTGAGATTGGAAGTTGAGTTGCAGCTCCCAGCTTCTGAAATAATGTCTGCTGTACCATTTTGAGCTGATCTTTCTCCATATGCACTCTGTAAGATCATTATTTCTATTAACTTATTAATATGTAGCCTGACAAATGTGAATGTATGCATCAAAGTATTTGCAGTTAGATCTGACTAATATTGCTATCCCACTATGAAGAAAAATTAAAATTGCAAGTTGCATATATCTGTGTCTTCTCAAAATCAATGGTTACTTTAGAATTTTGACTACAAATTTGATAATGCCAGGGTTTTATTTTAGTTTGCCATGTACAGTTTTGTATTATATACATGTATTTCTTTTTCTAACTTAAATGTAGCTATGAGGGATATAGTATTTTGGTAATAAACAATTTAGAGCAGGATGCTTCTTAAATATCTTTCTAAAAGCTCTTTAAATAATTTAATTAAATTTCAGTGAGAGAGATTAAATTTGTATGCCACTCATCTCACTGTCCCAAGATTTGTATTGTTTTCTCTGAATATTTTTTTCCTGAACTTCATGTAAGTTATACAACAGATAACGTATTCTTGATCTCTGGATTTATTTTCTCAAATATACTTGAACTAATTTTAGATTTCCTTTCTCTAGATCCATCCAGCAATCCCTCAAACTCTTCTTCAGCACCTATGGCAGGTTTTTCTGCAAACATTCAAGGAGCACGGGTTTATCTTCAAGGACCTGTTGGGACTCCCAGTTTTAACAGGCAACATTTTTCTCCCCATCCTTGGACAAGTGCTACAAATTCATGTAGGAGCTTTGATGGTTTGTCAAATTCAGCCTATGAGTCTATTCATATAGCCTTTTTGCTTATTGTGTGATTTTGTTTGATTGATCAGGGAAACTGGCAGCTAAAAGAGAGAAGATTTCTAAATAGAATTAAACTTATCCTTAAATCTGAACTGTGCATGAGACTGAAGTGCTAAGATGAAGTATAGTTTCAGGTTTTCCCCTTAGTATTTTCTGCCGTATACAATTTGTAATACTAAACCCTTCTTTGCAGTAAAATAAGGGGTAGTGCATTACTTTTCTCACACTGGTTACTCTAATAGTAAGTTATAAATTTGAAGGAAAAATCCATAGAATTGCACATCACTTTTAGTTTTTAAAGCTTTAATTATCCTGCAAAAATAAGATAATTTAAGAAAATATATCCTTTATTCTTTTAAAGATAATATTTGAATAAAGTAAGTCCTTTATTCAGATAAAAATAAAGGATATGTTTACTTAAATTATCCTTTTTTGCAGGATAATTAAAGCTTTAAAAATTAAAAGCAATGGACAATTCTATGGATTTTCCCTTCAAATTTGTAAATTACTACTGGAGCAAACTTAATCTTATGATTCAGAACCTATGAACTGAATCTCAAGTATCAACATACTTCAAATATTGTTATCATTGAAGAATGTATAATCGAAGATATAATAACTGGTGAATCTAAAACAATCTCTGGCTTGTCAACCATCTCTTACTTATTCTCCTGTTTTTACTCAGTTATTATTCACTGACCAATTATAAGAAAAGGAGAGGTTAAAACCTGATATCACCACACACAATCATGAAGAATTAGTGTGAATGCTGAGAAGAGGAGGGGCGTCTGCTACCTTAGCCTACAGCCTCATCTGCTACAGGCATTGAAATTAAATCAAAACAGAGGCTGCAGTATAAAAGCTATCCACCCCTGAAATAATTCTTACAACTTTATTGCTTAATAAAAGCTATTATAACTATGAATTGCACTGTGGAGACCTGTTCCATCCACTAAACAGCTTATTCTTATGTCTACTAAATTAGAATTAAAAGGGGGTTTTTTTTCATTTCTTTCAAAATGCTTCAGTACAGTTGTAAAATATATCTTTCCCATAAGGAGAAAATTAAATATTCTAGATAAGCCTTCATAATTAATAAAGCAAGAGAACTGTTTTTTCATCAGGTGAATCACCTATTCCATCAGTTTCCTCGGGATCATCTTCTCCTCTTTCAGCTGTATCTGCACCTTCTAATCTGGGACAGCCAAAATCAGGGAGCACAACTCAAGATCGAAAGGTGCCACCACCTATTGGAACAGAACGACTTGCTAGAATTAGGCAAGGAGGTTCTGTAACCCCTACGCCCCTGGGAAGCAACTTCACAGCTCCTGTAGGACACAGTGGCATCTGGTCATTTGGCGTTAACAATGTTTCAGGTGAGATCATATTTAAGAGAAAGAGAAAGCTAATTTGGAGAGTAATACAAGTAGTCCTCAACTTACAATTAAAATTGAGCCCAAAATTTCTGTTGCTAAGTAAGACATTTTTTAAGTGAGTTTTGTCCTATTTTATTATTTTCTTCTCACAATTGTTAAGTGAATCAGTTCAGTTATTGCTAGTAATAAGGTTGTTAAGTGAATTGAGCTTCCACGTTGACTTTGCTTGACAGAATGTTGCCAAAGGCACAAAAATGGAGGGACACTGATCCCCAGAGTGGACGAATGACTGCAAATGGAGTTAGCAGAGAGGGCTAAATTGTCTTGTTTGATAAAAGAAAAAAAACGTAACTACTTTTGTTTCTACTTGGAAACCGCTTCTAGACTTTGTGCTTGAGGTGGAAAAAATGAAACTTTGATTTTAGGTTTACTGATGAGATAGATTTGTTGATATAAATATGGCTAGTTTATATTATTATGTAAAAGTAAAAAGTTGAGGTTTGATGTTATTATCTTATTTTA
>JANHFM010004887.1:0-10109 GCA_032468115.1 Grayia smithii | reverse complement strand
ATTTGCTTTTAAACTAAATTTTAATTCTATTTTTACTGTCATATTTATTTGTAATATTTTAATGTTTTTTGTAAGCCACCCGAGTCCTTCGGGAGAAGGGCGGCATATAAATATGACTAAAATAAATAAATAAATAAATAAATATTACTTTTATGAATAACTCAAGACAGCAAGCATTATTTAATACTCCCATCTTCTAATTTTCCTTAGACTGAGAGAGAGAATGACCGCCTCAAAGTCACTCAGCTAGCTTTCATACCTAAGATGTGACTAGAACTCATAGTCTCCTGGTTTTTAGACTGATTCCTTAACTAGGCTGGCTTAATATTTTTTTTCACTTGCCATTAAAATATTCAGTGTTAGTTAGAGCTAGTTCTTGACACAAAGTGTATGCAATAAGATAATTTCAAACCATTCCTTTTGGAACATCCATAAAACATATTTTAAGCCTTCTCTTCCTCCTTCTAGTAAATTGTTGATCTTTCACTAAACTACCTTTCAAAGGCTACTTAGAAGAAGTTGTTTTCAGGTTACTGAAGCTTGTTCTCAAACAGCACTTACAGTAGTAAAATCTATGTTCCTTTTTAAAAAATTGGACACTAAATATCCTTTTACTATTTTTATTCCAACTTGTATAAAAACAGGACATGAATTTGGAAAAGAGAGATGAATATCTACAAAAACAACAATTATCAAAACTTTCACAATCCCAGAGGCAATGAATGAATGTATATTGGAAATGTAACTACAAAGTGGATACTTTTTAATACTGGTGGACTTATGATAAAGCAAAAAAATAAAATAAAAATGGAACCAGATTTTTATCTTAATTCAGAGAATTCTTAAAATAAATCCAAAACTTAAACCAGACATTTTTTTACAAAGAAATGGACAAACAGCTTGAAAGAAAATTTGAAACTTTGTTATTATATATGTTGACAATGGTGAGAATTTTATATGTGCAAAGATGGAAAGACACGCTAATTCCCACAAAAGAAGAAAGGATGATAAACATGATAGAGTTGGCAGAGATGACAAAACCGACAATTTACCTTTGTTTCTATTTGTAAACTACTGGACTTTTTGCTTGAAACTGAAAGAAAATGAAACTTTGATTTTAGGTTTTGATGATTAGAATGCTTCTGTTGCCATAGAAATGGCCTGAAATGTTGTGAAATGTAAACGTTGAGGTTGCAATGTCTTTTTTTGTACTTCATTGTCCTGAAAAAAAATGGAAATCACTATCTTTTTTCTTTTTCTCTTTGCATCCTTCTCTTTCTTAGTTTTCTACCTTTTGTTTTGTTTTGCATTTTTTTATATTAAATGTAATACTTTTTTAAAAAAATGGCTACTAAAGAGGGAGATATTACAGAAATATATATTTGATATTTGAGACTGGTTAAATCTTCTCTATTGAATTTCTTCCTATACTTGGAAAAAAATTAGCTTCTCATAAGTGAATAGTTAGATTATAGTTCCTCTCTTAGGTGAGTTTTAATGAGTTCATACTTTTCCTGATCTTCTACCTTTACTTTTCAGCTTCATTTTATCCTTCATAAAGTTAAATCATCGTATTAAGCTGCAAAATATCATTTCAGTGTTTTGGAAAAATAATCTCCCTCTCCCATAACCCCTTCCAAAGATCATCTTAAAATTATCAGAAGAACGCTTCCAAATTGTTTACTATTGGTTTACTATTACTATTACCGATTCCTCTCCAAGTGTATGCAACACTTGGAGAGGATTACCAGATAAATGCATATTTCAAAAGGAGAGGCTAAGGTATGAAGAATGGGTGAAGTGAAAGCAGACTATCTGCTACTCATATTCACAATGAATATATTGTCAGAAGTAATGCCTCATTTTGCAATTGGATGTGCTCATAGGCAAGGATCTTTCCCATCAACCTATTATTTAGATGACCTATGAGAAACCACCTTTCCTAATTCAGGTGGACATATACTTTTAGGTCAAGTACACCTACGTTTTAGAAATAATCACAAATCACAGTAACTCTTCAGAAGGTGGTTCAGGGAAAAATATTTCCAGTATATGAAACAATTGATTAAATAGATTAGCAAAAGCTTTATTACATACATGGGAAAGAACCAGAAAATTGATTTGACTGTACAAATTTCAACTATTCTCTAGATAACAGATTCTTTATGTCACATTTCTACTGAATAGTATCTCATGAAACATCTGCATTAGTAACTTCAGGGTATTAATTGGAATATGTGGCTGCCTTATTTGATTTTTTAAAATATATTAATCAAGTTACTTCCACATTACCAACTGCTTATATGTCAACTATAAAATAATATTGTACATGTGAAATAAGATGCATCTTTTCAGCTTGTATACTCCAACTTTCCTAAATTTCTTCACAGAATATGCTTCTATTCTTTTTTGCAAAATGGGTTTTTAAAAATTGCAATTAACATGAAAAAATAAAAAAAGTTCTTGAAAATATGCACCCCACTCCTTTGAATATTATCCTGTGTTAAAAGTTATTCTTTATGTGTTTCTCCCCATACACAAACTTTTATATTTCACTTTAACCTCTTGGAAGTTAATTCACCATGTTGAAGTGTAAAGTACTCTTTCATTCTTTGACAAAAGAGTTGTGAGTTTTAACCATCCATTCAAACATCCCTCATGAGTTTGAGGAGAATGAATAATAGTGATTGTTCTACTGGCTGGTGAGTCTTGATGACAAACAAATGTCAACATGTAATATTTTCAAAAAAAACCCATGCTCTTTACCATTCTCTATTGTTATAATTTCTGAAAAATACTGAAGAAATCTAGCTCTTTAATTTACATAACATTAAATTGCGTTCTAAGTACAAGTACTGCAATTAGTATTCTCATAGCTATGCTAGAAGCAAATGAAGAACAAGAGAAAGGCACATCAATAGATTGACTATTGAGCCTTGACTGATCAGAGTCTTGTTGCAATGTAGTAGTGATAGAGGCACATCTTTTACCAGATAGCCCTGATAAATAGGAGGGGAGTCACATACATAATTCTGAGGCCAATCAAACAGCAATGATTCTTTGGCGGCTAAGTCTTGGATTTCCCTGATATAGTAAGTACAAGAACAGTTATACAGGTTGTGGCCAGCCTTTAAGCTCTGTAAATGTTTCAGATACAATAAATCCTTGCTCCATAACCTTGACATGCAGTTTCCATCTAAATTCAGGATCTCCAGATTAGGAAGCTGATGGACTGATGGAAATGTCTGTAGCCTATTATTGGACAAGTAGAGCTCTTTCAAAGCAGAATGTGAGAAATCTAGAGTAAATATGTTATTGGCACTCAGATCTAATACTTTAATGTTGGGAGGCAGTAATCTATCCATACGTTCTAATCCTGTGTTAGACAAATTAAAAATCTGAAGTGATTGTGGCCACATACAGTGGAAAGGGAGGACTCCAGGCAGGAAGTCATTCTGACTCAAATCTAAGTGAATAAGCATATCAAAATTACTAAGAGTCTTGCACAAAGTGTCATAAGAAGTAAAATTATTGTGACTTAGTTTTAATACTTGGAGCTGTGGGAAAACACCTTTGCAGAATGTTGAGTTTATGCTTTGATCCTGAAAATTATTTCCTGAAATATCCAAAAAATGTAATGCTCTGAATATTCTGCCAATCTTACAAGGAATAGATGCAACTTGTGACTCTGTCAGTGTCAGATTTTCCAGGGTCTCCAGCCACCTCTTCAAATTGGATATATCAAATCTTTCATCCAGAGGTGCAGCAATCACTTTATGGAAACGGAGAGAGGTAACTTTTAGATTCAAAGACTTTGTATATTGCCAGTGTACAGGTCTAAGGAAACTGCAATTAACAAATTCAAGTTCTGAAACAAGACGTGTATGGGAAATAAATTCCAGGGCACCTGGTAACAGAATTTCCGGCACAAAGAGGTCAGTAAAGATGAGCTTTCTTACTTGCAGAGCTTGCAGGATGTCAATTATATTTGAATTTGGCTTCATTGCAGAAAAACCTGCAAATTGTTCCAGATTTCCTCCTTTGAGTTCATACTCAGCAGCTAAAAGGCATACAGCAATATTTTTAAATTTTGACTGATTTAAAAATGAACAAATGCAGCGCTGCTGGACCTCTACAAAGATGCATCCGCCTTCTGCTTTGAGAAACTTCAGTTGCAGAAGAAGGAAGAACATGAAGGGCTGAAATCGGCACATGATATAAAACCTATAAAGAGAGAAAAACCTCTGCATGATTTTCTAATCAATGGATGATTATCTTTCCATTCTTATCTGCGTGGATAGAAAAAAAGGGTCCATAAACATGGGAACAACATGTATTAACAAACATTTCAAGTTTTATATTTTGTCTTTCCTGAATTATTTTCCTGGCAATGATGAAAGAGGTAATACGAAATTTAAAACATATCTCTGGAAACACCCAGGGATAGGATATTTAACTTTCCCTGGGGTTTCTCTCAAGAGATAAAATAAATTTTCTTGGCAAATGTGATTAACATAAATGTTACACAACATTTCACAACATTGGAAATGTAACTGTTTCTGGGGTATGGTTTCATATTTTGTAGCCTTAGAAAAAAAGAGATTACAATACTTTAGAGAATATGTGCAAGCATGTAGTTCTGATAGAGAAAATTTGGTAAGAGAAACAATAAACTGCAACAATAAAACAAACTACTTACCCTGTGATATGGATTTTAAAATCTCTTTTTGCACAATCTATAAGTTCCTTCTGCTACCAGGGTGTCCAGTTTGTTGGAGAAACAAAATTAATCCTTATATGCAACACTCTTCCTTACTGTCAACACTATTTCCTTTTTTCCAGGTATAATAAAGATGGAAGATAAATTGCTTTTACTTTACCAACTGTAGATTTTTCTTAACAGCCCACCTCAACATACTTCTTTTGTTTGAACTACACTTCAGAAATTATGAAATGTTTATGAGTATTTGATGTTCCTTCACTAGCTGCTTGAGAAACTCCCACCGCAGGATATGGTTGCAGCACTATTGTGTAAGAAAGAAAAAGAAAGTTAGCAATTAGAAGCAATATATAATTGGGATTTCTGCATTCAAATCACACTATCTCAGTTTTTTGACAGAAGCCCTGCTGTCAATCACAGACAAGACGGAAGACAGAATTTCCATTGCTTAGCTGTAGTTTTATTTAAATTCATTTTAATTGGAATTTCACTGGTTAATAAAACTGAGACTACTTGGGTCTCACCTCCACAAGGTGGACCTGACTAAGAAACCAATGCCATATAGGTCAGAACTACTTTTATTGTAACAGCTATAGACTAGTAACTCTTGCAAGACTGAATGTGCTTCTCACCTCCTTACTTTATTTTTGGTAAAGTAGAGAGGGGCTCCCCTTCATGGATTACTGCCTTGTCGTGGCGAAGGGGCTTGCATAGCTCAATGAAGCTATGAGCTATGCCATGCAGGGCCACCCAAGACGGACAGGCTATAGCAGAGAGCTCTGACAAAACATGATCCACTGGAGAAGGAAATGGCAACCCACTCCAGTATCTTTACCATGAAAACCCCATGGACAGTTCAAAAAGAAACATTTTCCATGGGGTCATGATGAGTTGGACACGGCTTCCCAACTAACAACAAGTATTTCTATTTCTTCATATACAGCACCAAACTGAAACAAGAGAGTTATTTTGTTTGCTTCTCCACAGTTTCCTTTTCTCAAAACTTAGCGTTTTTTTCTGAAACTTCCTTTTTTTTATCCTTTTAATGAAGCTGTTTTCTAGTCACTTGTATTGGGGTAGAGTCAGGGAGACTTAGTGGAGCTGAACATTTACTAGGGAAGTAAAAAGAAGGTGCCTGAAGATGGGCTTGAGAAAAGTTCCCTTGAGAAAAGACAGGCTCCAGCATGAGTCCAACCTGGTCTGGTGACCAACCCAGATTGGATCCTGCTGCATTATCTTGGGACACGTATATTCGCTTTCATTCATGAGTGTTTACTGGCTGGATGCCCTCCCTGATGCATATGTGGGGTTCACAGCAGATATTTTCTCTTTGCACCCAGAGAAAAATAACTACCTCTACCTCTAGAATCAAATTCACAGCCTCCTGATTGTGAGCTGAGAGCTTCACCTCTAGGCCACCACGCCACTCTCTGAAACTTCTTCTGTAAGGCTCAGTTATTCCTTCTTTGTTTCATAAATCTTGCCCAATGGTGCCATGTTGTCATTTTTTTTTTAACATTGTGGATCCCTGGACTTATCCAAAACTGTTAAGTTAAGCACCAGAAAATGAAAAGCCATGTATTATATCATGTGGATGGATTAAATATTATGAACAAGTGTCTTTCTGTTGACAATTCTTAATGCCAACCTGTTTAGATTTCTGATTTTTTTCTCCCATAATATGTCCCTCAGCGTTTTTCATTAGGCTATTTCCGGCCCCATAATTATTTCCGCCTGACATGCATTCCCAGCTCATCTACTATGAACAATTTATTGTGCCAAGGGGATTTCTAGAGTAAAATGAACCATGTGTTCCTATTTTCTAAAGAGACAACTGAGTGATAATGTATTATATTGCTGTGCCTGTGATATAATGGTTGCATTTGGCATTTGCGTGAATGTTTGATGATATATCATTTAGTGATGTATTTTTCCTCCTCAAGGAGTGCCATGGGGAAGGGATTTCTTCTTTTACTCCCACTTCATAATTCATTTAACAGAAAATAAATTTTTCACTGAAAGGAGTTACTTGGTGGCATTTTTCTGGCACTATTCCAGCACTATAACTGGCACTATGAAAATATTATACATCTGGTTGCATGTCAAAATGTTCATATCTTGCCTCTGGATATAGATGAGAAATACATGAAAAGAAAAGTAAAAAAATTGGCAATCCATAGATGTTGTAAAATGTTCTCTGTTTTCCAAAGCTTAAAATCCAAAAAATACTTCTGATGAAATTAATTTTGTACACATTGCTTTAAAAATGTAAATGAATCCTATTTCAAACTATCTGCTAATTCAAGAAGCTCAGTACAGGTTTAGGACCTAAAATCTTTTGAGTGATGCCACCCAATAATCATTAATATTGTAACTTCTAAAGATGAAACACAATGTTTACCCATAGTAGAATTTCCCATAGAAGTTAAAGGAGCTGCAGGAGCTAAGATTACAACGGACTGAAAACAGGTAATCCTGAATTTATGACCATAATTGAGCCCAAAATTTCTATTGCTAAGTGAGACAATCATTAAGTGAGTTTTGCTCCATTTTATGACCTTTCTTGTCACAGTTAAGTGGATCACAGCAGTTGTTACATTAGTAATATGATTGTTAAGTGAATCTGGCTTTTTCATTGACTTTCCTTGTCAGAAGGTCACAAAAGAAGATTTCATGATCCCAGGACACTGCAACCATCATAAATATGAGTCAGCATGCCAAGTGTATTTTGATCACAACTATGAGGATGCTGCAACAATCATAAGTGGGAAAATGCTCACTGTTTTAGGGCCATTGTAACTTCAAACAGTTGCTAAACAATCTGTTATAAATCAAGATTACCTGTAGCTGCAATATCTGTGCATGTGGGTTAGGACAATATAAAGACAATATTTTCTTTATACGTACTTTATGCACTAAACAAAATCTCAGCTGAGCTTGAGAATTCTTTTTAAATTTCATTTTTATCTACCTTAGAGTAATTATGGAACATAAGTAATCTTGATATGGTATTGTAGCATTGATATAGTATACAACATTTGTCAGCTTGCTTGATCTAGCTCAGTTTAATCCAGTATCATTTAATAGATGCTACACAAAAATGAATAAAGGAATATTAAATTAGAATAACCCACTCATAACAATATCCTTATTAGCATGTTGATCTGTTAGGTGAAGGATTACAAATTCTAGTTGTTCTCAAAAATGAAAGATGATATATAACATATGACCTGACAACTACAGTGTTAATGCCAAGCTGACATATATATTCAAACTTTCACATTAGCTTTCTGATTCATTTAATGTGAAATGCACTATGCCCCTTTCTAAACAATAGAGTACATATGAACAGTTGCATATACAAAACATAGTATATATATTTAAAGATTATGTCCAGAGGTAGAGAATTCCTCTCCTTTGAAATTCAGATTAATTCCAAATGTAATTTATAACTTGAGAAAAGGTCAATCAGAGCCTCAATACCTGGTACTTTTGATATTTGAAGGATGAAACAATTTCTCCATTCGCTGAAGAAAAACTGTACTAATTAAATCTAAGGATCAGATCCATGAAGTACATCTATATCTGTAAAAATGACTTAGAGGAAAGAAGAACTATTCAAATGAAAATGTCATAGAATTATGCTGGTAGTTATATTTTCAAAGTAAGGAAAACCCAAGTTTGCATGTTTGCTTATTTGGAATGAATCATCTGTGGTCAGTGGAACTTATTTGTTGGCACAGTTTTCATCAACATAGTCCATTCAATATGTTTGATTACACTTTTCATCATTCCCAGCCATTATTGCCAATGGCATAAATGGTATTATTAATTTAATGTAATTTAATTTAATTTGCCACCTGATTCCCATACGATTGTGGGAAGTTTACAACTCAGAACCAATTTATACTATATGTAGTATGTATACCTACAAGAGACACAACAGACAGGATAATCAAACCCAATAATTTGTAGTGCTCCTACTTGCTGTAATAGAAAATTCCAACAATCTTGCTATGGCAGGAAATCAGAGATATTATGGTGATCCAAAAACGTTTCTTTATTGGAATTTTGTACATAGGTTTTGTGACAATCAATAGTTTAAGACAAGGGTTGATTCCTCTTCTCCAAAATGTAATTGGCTATCAAAGAACAAATAGAACACCACAGATAACAACTGGCTAGATATATATCATTACTTACTTTGCCATCCCAAGAAAGATTCTTTTTCAGTGTGAAGTTCCAAATTTTACCCTCAGCAGTTTTATAAAGGAAATCCAATAAAGTCCTTCCAACTTTTGGAACTGTCCTTTTGGCTCCAGTGCGGTTGAATCCATCTTTCATGTATTATTACCTTGCTCCTTATATAATGATATAATGTCAGAAACATCTGTAAGGAAAGCTGTGAGTCAAAAAAATCAAGATAACTACAATCCAAGTTATTTTCTATGCGCATGACACACTTGATTTTTTTTTTTTTAAAAAAAGGGTAATGCTTCCCTTGCAGAATCCAATCTGCCATCTTGATTATTTTGACACTTCACTCACACAGGAAACCCCCTGTTTAGTACTTACATATCCCAGGTTGGACTGTCAAAATGCCTGCTAATTTTTTTTTACCAGATAATAAAGCTTTTGTTACACACAATATTGGAAAGTTTTGTATAGCAACTGCTAATATCTACAAGTAAGTGACCTTGGGTTCTTTTGAATATCTCCATAAGAGTTTCTTCAGGTAGTTTTTTTTTTTTACATTGTTGGTATTTAAATGCCATTTTTTATCTTGACTGGTTTGTGTAGTGTTGATCTTTGATTAAAACAAATTGCATTATTTCTCTTTTTCTTCTTTGTTTCCATCAGCTTTATTTGAATCTGTCAATTGTGGCATGTCTTCCCAAACAAGATTTGCAATCCACAGTTTGAAATGAGGAGGAGGGTAGAAAACAATGTGTAAACATAAGGTTTAATTCACTGGTTATTTTATTATATACAGTTAATGTGGGTAATATTAATATCATCTTATATAATAAAATAGTAATATTTATAGTATTACTATGATAGTATTTATAAATTACCTGAGAAACAAAATTAAAGCAGAGGATTTTTAAATTAAATATTTTTAATAGATGTGAAAGAGAAATAGTACCTATAGTGCCCAATATTTTAAAAAAAATACTGACATGTTCTGATAATAACAATGAAAAATGTGGAGGATTAAAAACAAACCATAGTTTAGAGTTACACATGGTTTACCACTATATTTGCTTATATAATAATGCAGTTGTATGGAGTTTTTGTTGTTGTTGTTGTTGTTTTTTAATCCCATTTATATCCCGCCCTTCTCTGGAGACTCAGGGCGGTTTACAATTAAGCACAAGCCAATGTGCTT
>JANHFM010004885.1:375645-387455 GCA_032468115.1 Grayia smithii | reverse complement strand
AACTCATGAAACTTCTTGGATGAGGAGTGAAATGTTTTCTTCTTTCTCAAAGAAAAAAAGAAAACACTCCAGTTGCTTTTTGAAAAACCACCTTCGAGACCTCTCTTTGCAGGATATGTGTTTTCTGGAAATACTGCATATAACACAGCTAGTTCAGGGTCTTCTTTTCTAAAAAGTATAAGCGTTTTTTAATGTAGGATTGTACTTGAATTGATAATTATTTTCCAGGCATCATTTGGCATGTCAGAACAATTGGAAAAGGTAAAGTTTTTTCTCCTTCTGTTCCTCTAAAGAATGTTTGAGAAACATAGAAAGCTGTCAGAAGAAAAAAGACTCAGTGGGCTATCGAGTCTGCCTTTGAGGCTTTTGTTTTGATATTCATTTATTATTTTAATTATTAATGTTTACTTTTTTTACTTTTTATTTTTATCAGGTGATAGATATACATTTATCCCAAGCATATTTAAACTCAGTTACTGATGATTGACCTACTGCCTCCATTGGAAGTTGGTTTCACTACTCATTCTGTGAAATAATACTTTCCGACACTATTTTTGAACCTGCCTACTGTCTGTTGAGGTAATGTCCCTGTGTCTTTTTATTTTTCTGAAATAAAATTTTATTTAAAAAGTGATTTTTATTTAATATTGAAAATATTGTCCTCTAGAAACTTATTCACACCCTTAATATATTTAAATATCTACATTTAAGTCAGGGGTAAAATCCAGCAGGTTCTGACAGGTTCTGGAAAACCAGTAGTGGAAATTTTGAGTAGTTCGGAGAACCAGCAAATGCCACCTCTGGCTGGCCCCAGAGTGGGGCGGGAATGGAAATTTTGCAATATCCTTCCCCTGGAATAGGCTGGGAAAGGGATTTTGGAGTATCCTTCCCCTGCCATGCCCACCAAGCCACATCCACAGAACCAGTAGTAAAAAAAAATTGGATTTCACCACTGATTTAAGTCCTATATAGCAAAATTAGGACTTTCTTTTTCCTGTTGGTTATCCCCCTAGTGATGTATCTTCAGGGCAACAAGAGGAAAATCAAAGCACTACCCTTTTTTAAACATGTTTTGCACTTACAGTATGCATATAAAAAAGTGTCATAGTTTAGATCCCAAAGCCCTGTCTCTACTTGATAGCTCCTGCAGATAGCTTGTACCACATATTCACTTCTTGTTTGGTTTCCCAAATATATTTTTATGCATGTATGTATGTTGCTAGGCGTATTTGTATGCATGTATGTATGAAATTCTTAGATTCACTCCCATATTTTGGTCATCAACTGTAGAGTACATTGCAGGGAAAATGCACCAAAAGAAAAAGAGAAGATCTGCATATAAAATTCTTACAGGTGTAACCAAACCAAACCAAAACAAAAATCTATTGATGACAGACATATCTTAGCATCCTTCTACTTTCCTTTGGAAGCTTTCCCTTGCAATTGTTTGAACATTGTCTGCCCTGGTAAGTTCTGTTTACAAATTGTCCTTGCAGCTCTGAACTTTAAAAATCCTAAGCATGTCTGGGTTTAATTGAATTAAACCTATGAAAATTTTCAGTAAAAGCTTCCCTTTTCAATTGAATAAATTGGGCCAAGCCGAGCAAAGTCAATGGGGAGCAATCACTATATTTGTGCATTTAAGGACAGGATGTCATCAATCAAGATCAAAAGAATGTTGTTGACTTTGAGAAAGCTTGAGTCAAATTGGAGAGCTGGACTTTTATTTTACTTCTACAACACTTCGGCTATGCCAATTGCTTATAATGAAGTTCTTATCAAAGGCTTTTTGAAAATCTAAATAGATGAATTCTACTGGTGTGCCCTAAACATTTGTATAAGGGTAATCGCAAGGCATCATATATTTAGATTTTTAAGAAGTCTTTGATAAACTCCTTCATCGAACGCTTATTAAACTTGGCAGTCATGGAATAAAAGGGCAGGTCTTTTTATGGATAAGATAAATAGCAGAAGACAAAGAGTAGGAGTAAATAGTCATTTCTCACTAAGGATGTTTCTCAAAATTGTCCATGGCATGCATGATGTAAAGGTATAACTAGTGATTACCTCAGGGTTCTTTCCTAGGATTTTTAAGGTGCTTTGAAGATATTTCTAAACATATGGAATTCAGCATGACTAATGGAATAGTCAAGCATGTTTATAATATTACATTATTCAGAGAAGTATAAACAACCAGGGACTGCAAAGTAACCATGATGGTAAAATGACAGATGTCATACAACATGAAAATGTGTAAAGTGATGCATGTTGGTGCCAAAATCCTATCCACTCATATAAACAATAGGATCAGCGAAGTAGCGGGATTCAAATCCTGGCACTACTGATTTGTTATTGGTAGTGGGCAGCACTTTTGCGCATGCACAGAGCATTTTTGATGACGTCTGGCTGGGTGGGCGGAGCCTCCTGCTGCTGCCACTACCAGTTCACCCGAACTAGGGCAAACTGGGAGCAACCCACCACTGGATTAGAACTAGCAGTGATTGATTAAGAAAGTGATCTGGACAAATGGTAAACAGTTCGATGAAAGTGTCAACACAGTGTGATTCCCCTGGGAAAAAAAAGGGGGGAGGAGGGGGCAATAGTACGTTAGGGTAAATGTATTGAAAACAAAGATGCCAATATCATTATGTCCTTATATAAATCAATGCTGGAATTGCATCTGGAATATAGAATGCCTGTCTGGCTTCAAAAAGAAAAAAAAGTTGGACCAATTCATGGAAAGCATGAGGATCAATGGCTATGAGCCTTGATGAAAGTAAGAAGACCAACTTCAAAGAAACCAGTGGGCTTCCTTTTACAGTTGGTTAATCACTGTGAGAACCAATTGCTAGATTCCAACAGATGGACCAGTGGCCCATTTCAACAGAGTACTTTGCAGAGTGGCCCATTTCAACAGAGAACCCAGCGCCCAGTTCGCTCCCATAGGGTTGGCCTTCTCAGGGTGCCCAGGGCGGCACCCAGGGGGAGAGCCTTCTCTGTGAGAGCCAACCCTTTGGAATGATCTACCCGTGGAACTCCGGACCGCTCCAGACCTTCACTCCTTCCGCCGCAACCTGAAAACATGTTTTTTTGCGCAATCTGGCTATGGCTGACCAATTTTTGATTCTTAAATTATATTTATAGGGATTTTAACTTTTATTATTACTGCCCATTTTTAACTTTTAAATTTAATGTATTATGTTATGTTTAGTCTATATGTGTTTTGTCTGATTTGTATATATGTTATATCCTTTATACGTTTTTTATATTTATGTTTTTATTGTGAGCCATCCCAAGTCCTTCGGGAGAAGGGCAGCATAGAAATTGGAATAAAATAAAATAAAAAAAGACTCATGATCTGCAAACCTCACTATTTTACTGTTTTTAATCTCTTGCATCACAGATGGAAGAAATTGCCTTGATATGAAGTCACACAACCATATTAGTTAAAGCTGAAGTAGCCAATCTGAGGTACCAGTTCTTAATCTTTTACTGTTGCTTGTCCCTTAATGTCAGCTGGCATTAGTGTCAGTTTTAATCTAAAACATGTCAAGGACACAAGGTCATTGGCCCCTGAATTAACAGCAAGAATGTTCTACATGCAAACTCCAAATTGATTATTTATTTGTATAGCAACTAGGCCAGAATTTAGTCAACCTCGTGACTTCTGGAAAAATAAGGCTATTTATTATGTGAAACCACTTCAGCTGACTGATATTAATTGGAATTCATATAGGCTTTCTTTTAAATAAAAAAAGTCAAAAGATTGGTGTGATTTAATGTGCAGTTGCAACTGAATTTCAGGGATTGAAAAAGAAGCAGTTCTTTTTTTTCATACATCCCAGGGATCAAGCATTGTCAACTTTAATTCTTTATTTTACTTAAAGAAACACTCTTGGCCTTTTTCCCTTAAGAATATATTCTTCAGTTGAAAGTTCCCAGTCTTTATGTTATTTATCAATAACATATAACAATAAGGCTATACTGTGGTCAGTATTCTTGATTTCAACTCCATCATAATCTCTTTTGTTAGGAACAGACTGTTTTTGTAGTGTCAGTCTTACAATTAAATGCAAACAACTTCCAATCTAATGAGTGGCAGTTCAATAGCATAGTATTGTAAATGGCAGCACACTTGAAATGTCACTCCAATTGTTTAGGGTTTTTTTAATATCAAAATTGCAAAAAGAATGCAATACAGCAATAAAATAGACATGACAGGTCCTTTAGTCTACTCATTGTACTACTAAAACATAGTTTATTTAGCAATCTCTAGTTGAATAAACCACAATTTCTTGGGATCATACACTGAGATTTAAAAAGAAGTTTTAACAGTAAGATCAAACAAAGCAAACCACACTATAAATTAGTGTAAATTAGTGTAATTAGTGTAAATTAGTGTAATAAATTAGTGTAATTAAAAATAAAACCCAAGCTCCATTTTCTATAATATTAATTTTCTTCATAGAAGAATAGCCAAATATAACAAATAAAACATTGAAAATTGTAGGCTAACAATTGAACAAAGTATTTGATAAATCTAAACAGCTTTGGGTGGGTTTTTATTTGTTGTTTTTTTTGGGTGCTCCTGGATACTTTCAAAACAGAAGTTTCAATAAAAACCCTAAGTTCTATTATTATTATCATAAAACCACTGTTAAAAGTATCTTTTTAATCTCATGCAGCTCCTATTAGGCCTAACTTGCATTAATAATGGTAAGGAATAATGGGAATTGCAGTTCACTAATATATGGAGGCCAAATATTGCTTACTTCTAATTTAGTGCACATTTCTCCTAAACCAACCTGTTGGATTTTACTTGTAAATCTGGCCTTATCATGACCTTTTGTTGCACTGTATCACTTTACTGAGCAGTTTTAAATTCTCATTTTCTTTTATACTATACAGTCTTTTTTGTCATGAAGTTTTGTTTTTTTCTCCCAAAAATGCACAATGAATGTCACAAGCCAGGGCTCTGAACATGCAGCTACAATTTTGACTTTTAAAAGCTCCTTTCAGATGTCCTTGCTAGAATAATCAATTACTAACAGTAACCACGTGCTGAATTAACATCACCAAAATTTGACTGCAATGATTTCACAATGGTTTTCATCTTATGATAATATCTAAACTATTTTCATAGCTCTTGTATCTAACCCCAGTTTGCAATGCTAACCTATATTGGTTTATTAGGACTTCTATAGTCAGCTCAGTTCAGCGTTTCACTAAATCACAGATAAAACTGCACCTATCAGTGAGTGAAGCGATATACACAAAACTTTTTGAACTCTAGACCACCTGTTGGGAATAAATTTAGAAAGGGGAGAAAAAAACACCCCTGAGAAACTATAAACAAACTGGCCCCTGCTAAACTTGTGCTAAAACTCCTTTCATTTAAAAGCCACTATTGCACTAAATTCTTTTCCAAGGACAATGGCTGTTTGGAGGCACACATTAATGAACAAAAAACATTATCAGCCATTTTTATAGCACAATCTAGTACCAGTTTCCAAAACACATTTTCCACTGCAGGAAAAGTGGGTGGAATTAAGATTATGTGTGTTTTATCATTTACATTTATAGTACAAGCGCATGCTATGGAATTAACTGCGGTGAAAAGGGAAGCCACATTGCTAATTTTGTTGAAGCTGGTTTTCCTTGGTTAGATTAGTTCAAAAGCTATAGAAAATAGTTATTTGAATAGATAACATTTCATCCATAATAATCAGCTTTGGTGTATTTTATTATTTTTCATCAAGGTAAATGTGATACAAGAACAATTTTAGATGCTTAGATTCACCAATCTATTGGTATGCCATTATGATGTGTAAATTACGAATGTATAAGTTCCAACATGTTACCTCATTTGGTGCATTCATCTTATCTTAAAAAAATGCTGCATTACTATTTCTAGCTTGTTGAAGCTAAAATGCAATTTTCTTAATTTTCAGTAAGTGAAATAGAAATCTTTTTTCTTAGCAAATCCATAGTTTCTATGTAGTAACAACTTACACATTTTTTTTAAAAAATCCTATTTTCACATAATAATCTTTAGACTTTCTTCCTTTCCATTTCTCTCTAGTGTAATCTCTATAGTATCCCACTGAAAGCAGAATGTGGGTTTACAACAAAATAGCACTGACTCAACATTATTAGTTTTAATGAAGGACAAAGCTTTTTTCTAGGTTCAAGAAAAAGACTGCCAAATAAGACGAAATCCTGATAAGAAGAATTCTATCAGAAATATTCAAGCTATGGGAATTGCTACAAGACTAATAGAACTACTGAGTAACATAATAATTAAGACAGTATTTTTAAGCCTTTCCCAACTTTTAATGTTTTATTATTTAGCTAGCAAAAGTATTACTACAGTTTAGTTCTACACCTCCAAAATTTTTTTGATCCAACTAACTTACACATGAAATGCTTTAAGTTGGATATGTGAATGCACTGCACTTGTATTTGCCATCAAATAAATATAACTGATATAGTAAGAAGCTGGAACAAAGTAATCTTATGTATACCTGAACAGAACAAATCTATAGACTATGAAAGTAGTCACAGTTAGTCATTGTGTCAAGCCAAAATAGAGGATAGGGCTTATACCAATAAAATCACAACTGAGTTATAGTACTGATGCATATTATACCTCCCTCATGTTACTGAGAACAAAGGCTAACTGAGGAACAAATCAGTTTATCGTATTAAATTCTATATAATTTGTCCCTGTGATAACCCTTCAATACTTCTATAGCAGTTCAGTCCCCAAATTTGGTTCTTTTTCTCTTTTATCCAGTAGCCTTTTCCTTCTTCATATGCTATATTGTGCAGGGTTAGTCAGGAACATTAGCTGGTGCCACCCATGCCCTCCTGGAGCAGAGGTGGCAGGCAGTCCACCCATTTTAAATCAAGCACTTTAAATATTTCTCATGCAAGTCACTCCTGTGCTTTCCAAATTCCTGCCGCTCTCTTATGGCTACATTTAATTAGTTACATCTAAATGTTACATGATACCAACTGCTTGTAGGAGGTGGAATTATTTGTGGGGATGAGCAATTACAGATTTTATCCTACTACTACAAAGAATATATTAGTTTTCAAAGTACTGTGTTCAGGACTCTAGAAATTCAAACAATGAAATTCAGAATACTTGAAACAAATGTTTCTTGTTTTAAGTGATTTCATAGTGGAGTCAAGATATTAGCAATTCCAACTACTATCCAGAGACCACTTCGTTGTACCAAAAAATGTCAGAGGGAGAAATCAACAGTATTTTAAACGACAACGTAACCACACAGTCATTTGGTTGTCCAAAAATATTTTTTTTAAAAAAATATGGTAGGTGTCAGGTGAAACAGTTAAATCTTATGAGACCCTGATGACCTGATTCTTGTGTAACCTCATGAGATTGTGGCATTCTCGCCTGCAGTTCTCCAGCTGTTGCTATTTTGGGATTCACAGACACTATCCATGTCTCCTGCAGATAGTTTGGCACCTATGGATGTAGCACTGCTAATTCTTTTTCTATAAAATGAGTAAGGCTTTTTTGTTTCTGATTTACAGCTATTATTTAAATTTGATACATACACAGCAGTTGCTTCTTTATGAGACTAAAAATGTATAGCTTTCTAACCATCCTTATTGGAGAAGGGAAATGGAAATAAAGTGTCCAGATTTTACAAATCCACACTATAGTATGGATGTAGAAAATGTTCCATGCACAAACCATTCTAGGCACAGAACAGCTGGCTTTGGGAGGTCTGTGCCCAAACCAAAACATGCATATTTCAGATTATATCGTCTGCCTATGGTATAAAAAAAGCCAACATAAGGATTTTTGTCAGTGACAGCACGTGCAAACTTCAGTCCTGGCAGTAGTGTTGTGGGAAGGCAGTGGTGGGAGGAAAGGGAACCTGAAAGCAAGATCAGGAGGTGGGCAGGCCATTGCCAGACCATGCATAGGGTGTGTAAAAGCACTCCTGAAAAGCACAACTAAAACCCTATAACAACCAGGTTTTGTTTCTGGCAAACAGCAGCTGATCAGAAACAGTTTGGTAGAACTTCCAAAGTGCAATGTTTTGTTTGGGGTTAAAAACACAAAAAGTATTTTCCAGTTCATATACCTCCTTTCCATGCTTTAAAGTTCTTAGAAACAACTTGAAGAGGTTTACTCTGTGGCCTGACTACATATATTTTTTTCTTCTGATCCATCTTTCCTTACCCCTATTCTCAGGAAGCATAGTAGAACTTCACAGAAACCAATACATTGGAGCAATTTAGCTAATAATTAGTATCTAATGAATAATATATTCTATGCCCCCTCTATGCAAACAGAGGAAAAGCAAAATACCTGCAATTCTGTTTGAAAGAAGAACTTCTGTGGGCATTGTGTGCAGTCGTAGATCTTATCTTCTTGCCCATGGGCTGAAAAAATATGTTGCTGCAATTTGTTGGCTTGAACAAATACTGGAAACATTAAAAAGAAAAATGTGAACTTTTTGTTATACATTGAGAGGCTTTTTTCGGTGAACATTTCCTCATTACTCACAGCAATTGCAAAGGGTACAATTATCAAAGAACCCTATAATTTCTGATTATACTGTTGCTATAATAGGCACCAGCCATGATTATTCAGCTCGACATTCAAGTCTTAATTTTCTTTTCTATTCTTTGTAAAGAACCATGCTTATATGTCTGGTAAAAACATAATCAAATAACACTTAAATGACAAACATTTAGAAGTGTACCTTTCCCTTTTTACCATAACAATTTAAAATTAAGCCATGCTCTACTAAAATTCAACATTAAAAATCTTGCTACTGAAAAAAATGGAAGTAACAGATTCTAAAGCCTGTTTTGTGCATTTGCCTAAGCAGTTGATTCTATCCTGTATTGAAATGTGTTAATGTATTGAAACAATTCTGTACAGAAATGTATTAATGTTAAAAATTATATCCCACAGCTATATTGGGGCAATATCTATAAATGTGAAACAGAACTACAGGTAAATTCTCTTTGGATACTTTAAGATCAACGCTGAGTACACACTGAATGCAAAGGTTTCAATAATATAAACATGTTCAATTTTAATGACTACAAACAAGGCCCTAAGACTGTGTAACAGTTTACCTAGGAGACATAGTATTAATAATTAAATTGTATATGCCAGAGGCAGTGTTTGGGTTGGCAGCACTGACTTCTGATGGATGCCTGGTGCACTGTGACCTAAAAAAAGTTTGCATATACAATATTAATTTGTATAGGCAGAGTAAGGATTTATTAAAGATGCTGGCATTTAACTTTGACTCCATTCCTAATCATTAAAATAATTCTAATTGAATGCCAACAAAAAAGAAGGAATTAGAACAGGGTTCTTATGAATCATACATTTTAATCACATTTTTCATTACGTTAAAAAGTATTGGATTCCATTTTCCATATAAAATTTATATTGGTGATTCTCAGTTCTTGTTAATATTCTGCACATTGTATAAAGTTAATAGCATATTACTCCTAAAACATCATTGTCTATCATTAATGTGCTGTATCTATTTACCCCATCAGCAAAAAAAAAAATGTTGTTATTTTCAACATACATATTGGAATAAGAGTTTCAATACTTTGAACACATTTTATAAAGCCTCTAGCTGAAATGTTGTTCTTGATGTTATTTGGGAAAATCTATGGAAACAAACATGGAAACAAACAGAAATAGGATTGTTTTTCTAATATTTTATTACACAGCCAAAACTTACACTCTAGAATCACAAATGGTATTAAAAGTTGCTTACAACACACTTTAGATATAAATATAGCATATAAATTCAACATTAATGACTTTTGTCTACATGTAGAAAGTGTGGAAAACAAAACAAAAACTCTACCATGGGAATTACCAAACCAGCATGGTTGACAGGCACAGTGTTGAAAACAAAACTAGCTTCAAATGTTATTAGAGCAACCTGTGTGCTCACAAGTAACTAAATGTTCTAATACAGAAGAAAAATGTTTAACTAGTAAGTAGGAGGCAGTAATTAGAAATAGCAGCAAGGCTTGCCCCAGTTTTATTGGGAAAAGTGCTGCCAAAGAACAAGAAATAACATTTTGGGGGTGTTTCTTCTCAGTGTAGAAATAACAATCCTGAACGGCATCCTATTGTTGATATACAGCTGTGCGGACTGCTGACTTTACTCTTTTAGAAAACAGATCCTACATCGGGACACTATATTTAAATTGTAAAGTTCAATGGCATTACTGCTATTAGAAATAAAATGTTTCATGGGGCCCTTAACTTATTAGATTTCCAATTACAGTTTTAGGTTATGTTTCATCCAGAAAGCCTTTGTATTTCACACTGTGCAAGAGATCTGCTCATAAAGGAAGTGGATCTGTAAAAAGCTGACAGATGGGGTTTCTTTCACAAAAATGGTATGTGATTGAGTCCCTAATTCCAGTAGCATTGAATATTGTAGGGAGGAGAAATGGCATGGGATTAGTTTGGTTGCAGAAGGAAAAGTTAGTGGATGACTGTTGGGTAGGCTGAAAACAATCTGAAAGAAAAGCAATTTGGAGGATGCAGTAGATCTAGATCAAAAGGGAAGTATGTACTCAGTTATGATTTACCGAATAAAGTCACAAATGCATGCTTATCACTGGGTAACAGCAGCATGCATTATATAGTGATTGAGCAGGAAAGATTTATTTTCATATATTTCAATAGAGTGACTCAGCTGCAAGTCATTATGCTGACTACTCATAATGAATCAACATGCAAGCTGTACGGGCCCAGATAGCCATGTGTTGTTTGTGTTGCTTTCAAATGTATTTGATCAACATTCTTTAGTCTGGTATAGGAATCTACATACAGCGCGTTGACAGTACCCTTTCTGGTTTCAGCCTGTTAGTCTATGATACTGGTACAATGATCATTTAGCTGACAATCAATAGGATCATGTTTTAGAGCATGATGTCCAACCTTTTGACTTGCCTGTGCTGCATTGAGTGAAGAGAATTGTCGTGGGCCACATATAAAAATATAATATAGTTAATGTTTACTATTATCTTGGAGGCAAGAATTACTAGCTGTCCAGGGCAGCATATGGCCCATGGGTCACAGGTTGGCCACACCTGTCTGAGAGTATTGCGCTGAACTGATATCACTGGTGGTAGTAAATGACAGGATAAGAACCCTCTTGCAGATAGCAGATGTATTCGCCTTCATTCCTAACTTCTGCAAAAATAGTCACACATTTATTTCAGCAACAAACAGTTGCTGAAACACTAAACAGTTGTTTAGTGGGGAAACACCTATACTATGCATACCCTAACTATAGTCATACTCAACATGTGTAGACTATTGTTATGTACAGTATGTATGTATTTATTTATATCCTGCCTTTATTATTTTGAAAAATAACATACCTAATTCTCCTTTCTCCTCCTATTTTCCTCACAATAACAACCCTATGAGATGAGTTGGCTGAGAGAGTTACCGGCCCAAGGTCACATAGCTTTCATGACTCAGGTGGACTGGAACTCATGGTCTCTAGTTTCTAGCCTAGTTACACTAGACCAGTGGTACCCAACCTTTCTGGCTCCAAGGACCAGCAGAAGCAGCGGTGGCGATGGTTTCATGCATGCAATCTAGCTCCCAAGCATGTACAAATGAAGCTTTGCGCACTTGCCTGCCCCTTGCTCCCAACAGGCCGTAGACCAGGGGTGAAATCCAGCAGGTTCTGACAGGTTCTGGAGAACTGGTAGCAGAAATTTTGAGCAGTTCAGAGAACTGGGAAATATCACCTCTGGCTGGC
>JANHFM010004885.1:364612-375545 GCA_032468115.1 Grayia smithii | reverse complement strand
TTGTGCTCAAAAAAGTTGTAAGCCGCCCTGAGTCTCCGGAGAAGGGCGGGGTATAAATGGAATAAAAAAATAAAAAAAAAGCCACGCCCACAGAACCGGTAGTAACAAAATTTAGATTTCACCCCTGCCGTAGACCAGTATCGGGTTGGGGACCCCTGCATTAGACCAAACTTGAGTTTTTTCACCTGACAATATTAAATTCTTTTCACAATACTGTATTATATACTGCTTTAAAAAGTCTTATTTTAAAAACAGACATTAAAGTAAGTACTGGCTTCTAAGAAAAAACAGTAATAAGGTACAAAGTTACTAAGATATGGCCAAAAAAAGGTAAAGTAAGATTGTTTTCAATTAACACCCTCCTGCAGATCTCACGGTTAATATGAAAAACTATTTATTTTCTCCATATTTTCAATAAGTAATAAACAGTCTTGGCAGTTTATCAGTTTTTCAAGGATAACTGTGATCCAGAAAGATAACAGTAATACCCTTCTTCTCTCTGGAACTGTACCAAGCCAGCCAAATATGTGACATGCAGGAATGCAGTTATGGAGGAAAATTAGCATAAATACTCCTCCACTCTCCCCCAATGTTTTGAATAAGCAGAAAAATCTGCTACATAGCAAGAGGATTGTTTCTCCGAATCCCATCCTACCAATCAGATAAAAACATATTTTGTGAGAGGAATGTTGGAAAGATAGAATCCTGATTTCAATAGTGTGGCATAAACGATATCACTGAAGAATATACACGAGTCAATTAAAGCCAAGGTGCACCATGAATGACTCCTGTCAGAATACTCACCTGTAAAACAGACTGGACATTTGAAGGTCCCTCCCATTCCTTCAAAACTGTGCTCTATTAGATGACACTGGAGTTTGGCAGGAGAATCAAATGTCTGGTTGCACAACTTGCACTCATGGTTTAGTCCTTCATCTGATGGGGTAAAATTGGAGAAAATGTATTTTTATTGGTTACACTTGCCCTCTAAAATTTTGTCAAAAAATACAGGGCACTTAGCAAGAGAATAAAGCAAGCATAAATGATAAACACCCTGTTTCCCCTAAAATAAGACATCCCCTGATAATAAGCCCAATCGGGCTTTTGAGCGCATGCACTAAAATAAGCCCCCTCCTGAAAATAAGCCCTTCCCAAAAATATTTAAACGCATTCATAGCCAGTCCCCACCATTTCTTCTGGTTTCCTCCAGATACCCCAAAATAATAAGACCTTCCTGAAAATAAGGCCAACTGCTTATTTCGGGGTTCAAAAAATGTAAGACAGAGTTTTATTTTTGGGGAAACACGGTATCATATACTGAGCAACTTTTCACAACCCCTTCTTCTTCCCCCAAATCTGCTGTTATTAAAACATTTGCTTGCTACCAACAATTAGAAGTACACATACACTAAATGCAGTGAGATTTAATAATATAAATGTAGTTGAACACAACTGGTAAAACAAAAGTGTGTACATGCATCCAGTTTTAATTAATTAATTAGCTAATTAGACCTACTTAATTAGATAATTAATTATCTTGGTACCCTTGATTAAGTTGTAGAACGTATTGTGCACCAGTAGAATACAGTAGAATAAGGGTGGATATTAAGGTTTTGTTTTGGTAGCAATCACCTTACTATAAACAGGTTAGGTGAATAAAAATTCACATTTTGGATGCTACAATGTGAAGAAAATTCAAATATGTCTACTATCTATATACAACTATAACACTATGTTTATCTGTTTATTTGTTTGTTTGTACTTTCAAGTTATCCTGAACAGAGCTTTATACCCCAACAATTTTTGAATCGAGGTATCAAACATCCGCTAACTTAAAGAATGAGTTAAAAACAATCTGGGACCCATTACTCCTGTGGAATTAAAATTAAAATTGTTCAGACCAATTTATTTTCAATGTTGTGGGTGTTTTGGTGTCCCCATGGTAATAGGATGGTGATTTTTGATGCTCCCTGCCAGTTTCCCACAAGCAAAGTCAATAGGGAAGCAGGGAGGAAGTCAGAAGTCACTCCTTTCCCACTGTTTTTGTGCCCACCCTTGTTTATTCTGTATATTAGTTTAGGTACAGTAAATAAACACTGATTTATTATTGAAGTTCATTTGCCACTACAATTATTTTTATTTATTTATGATATATACTCTTCTTAAAGGATCACAGGATCCACCAGCATTGGGGTAAAAAAAAATGATCAGCCTAAAATTTAATATTCATTCTGGTCACATCAGATTATATTACCTATCTCTCAAAGGAAAACTTAATGAGAATCCAAACAGTTGCCTGATTTTTGTTAAACCTGATGCGCTATTAAACTACTGTGCAGAAAGTTCCTCTAAAGCAACAAGGAACTGTCCAGGTATCTTTCCTTTCCTACCTTATTTTTGTACTGTGTTGTATTGACAGATGTTACATCTTCAACCATGTAACTTCTTGTCAGCGGCATAGACTGTGATTGTATTGGGGATTCTATTTTTATTTAGATGCTACCACAAACATATCATGCTAATATTTACTTTTGATAAGTATTAAGGTTTCTGTTTTTTAAAGATTTCATGGTACAATCCTGAACACGAAAGTCTGCATTATCTTTGAACTGGTTTTCTCCTCCCCTTATTAATAACCATCTTACTGAGAGTCTCAGAGGTCCTTCATTTTTTCCCCAGCTAGAGGCATTCCAAATACTACCAGATTGATCCTAAAACCTGCTCCGCTCTCAGCTGCAGGCCCTAGTGCCCTTTCCCCCTCCCTGTTCATCCTAAGTCTAGCATTAGTCTTTCTTCTCAGCAATGTTGCCAGCTCCTTTTCTTCCACCATGGGAACAGTGATCGGTGGTCCTACTTAGAAACAGTTGCTAGGTAAAATGCAGCTCCCAGCTCTTTTGTACAGGGTTCAATTCCCTCAGCCTATCTTAGAAAAGGTCCTCTTCTGTGTCACTATTGTCTTATATCTATAGTTTGGTTTTACAGGTAAATACATTAGCTAGTTAATAATAAAAACACATGCACACTCACAAAACAACTGCACCTAGTATACTACTCTGGTGTATTTCAAGGTAACTACCAACTGAATACTAAATTGTCCCACCACACCTAAAGTAACACAGCTTTCCATGATTGACTCCTAAGAAATGATGAAAAAATAAGACAAATAGTAACAATAAGTAGGTCCTTCAGTTTATGATTTTATTATATGTTGCCCAGGGTCATTTTGTGTGAGATGGGCTTGACAAACAAACGAATAAACAATCTAACCCCATTACTGACCTGTTCTCCCAAACTATGACAAACTAAAACCAAGAAAAGTGATTACCGTATATTCTGGCGTATAAGACGATTGGGCGTATAAGACGACCCCCAATTTTTCCAGTTAAAATAAAGAGTTTGCCAGCCATGCATCTTGCAAGGTCAGTACCCGGCGTATAAGACGACCCCCCACTTATCTGAAGATTTTAATGGGTTAAAAAGTCATCTTATACACCGGAATTTACGGTAGATCTCTGATGTTTTGGATCACAATGACTGGAATTTATCCTTAATACAAAGAGGCATAATTAACTTAAATTTACTGTTGTCTGGTGCACCTGCTCATTCTTAACAACATTATCAGTGATGGTTTAGCTAAAAGAACTACACAACTACATGTATGCAAATATCCTGCTGTTGTTTAATATTTTTAGCCACTGAGAGCAATTATATTAGCAGTCAAAGAACATATTTGTCTCTTTGATCAGAAATTGTAACTTTCTGCAGAAGGAAAGACTACTCCTAAGTTAGAAATAGGAAATTCTGAATATTTTGATGTACCCGTGTGACCAAAGAAACTAACTTGTTTTTTCTCCAGTCAGTAATCTAGGTCAGTTGGGGAGCAAAATCTTTTTTAAATCTAAAAATCTAAATTAATAAATAAATCAAAATCTAAATTAATACAATTTTATTTTGGAATAAATATTTGCAGCAGTTTTTTTTTTTGAAGTTTAATTGCATCAGCAGATTCATGAAATCCAAAATAGAAATGGTATGTGAAAGACTGAACTTCCTTTGCCTGAATTTGAACGATATTTCAAAATATACTTCCTAGCTAAGAAAAAGAAATGTGCTATGCTTGCTGAGTGCAGGGCATTCCTTCGTAACTCATATCCCCACAAATCTACTTATTTTATTTTTATAATTCTGAATGTTGATTCTTGATCAAGCCAAACAACTGATTCAGGTCTCCAAGAAAGGTTATCACTAGCTATTTTGGAAGATGACCGAATTATCCAAATGGTCACGTTATTCACAAACATTTATATTTGAATATACCAAACTATTCCCTCATGGCCTAAGCAACATTATGCAAAAACAAAACAAAAGAAAACAAATAACAACAAAACAGAAAGAGAATAAGAAATAGCAGCTGAAAAAAATCAAAGTTATGACATATGAAAAAAGGAAAAAACAAAGCGCATAGATAAATCTAGTTTATACCAACACCATTCACTTTTCTCTGTACCTTACTATTTTTTTACAACAAAGTTGGCAGAAGCAAACATTTGTATACAACAATATACAATGTTTATTTCTTTGAACACATATTAACTTTTACAAAAGGCCACAATGCTACTCATTACATTTTTTTAAATATTTGTGTATCTTAAAATTTCTCACTACATTTTTCCATCTTCAATAAGTTCTATGGCATTGCATATCTGTAGGGAGGAAAATCTCTCTTAAATTGGTCTGTGAATTGGACAGGAGGGGAGAATCCCACTTAGACCGCTATGTGAATTATATGAGGCATTATAGCATATTATTTATTTTATTTATTAAATGTATTTTCTGCCTATCTCATTGCAGGGCTACTCTAGGTGGCGTATTATTGAGAGACCCCTTCCCAAATATTTGAATTTGTGGAGTTTTAATGAAGGAAAGAAAAAAGGAATCTCAATTTTAGATCTATCAAAGTGAACACAAACAATGGCAGCTTCCAAAAAAATTTGCAAAATGAAAAGCACCTACATAGAGTGGTTTAAAGCAAACATAAGATTGACAAAAATTATTACTCATGAAAATATGTATTCTTCAAAAAAAAAGTATTACCAAACTTCCTGTTTATGCCTGTGAAAAAAATCAGGCATTTTTATGTGGACTGCTTTCTCAAATTTGCGACTGTGAACTGCACATTCAGATGTTATATTTCAGGTGATTTTTGAAATCCGATGTACACATCAATTTTTTAAAAGGAGGCTCCAAGGTAATTTTCCAGTTAATGTATGGTTTTATGCCTAACATGGATATCTTAACAGCTAATATTAAGTCTGAAGAGGAGGATTCATGAGAAAATAAACAAGGTAAATTGACCATGAAAAGAAGAATATTGTTCAGATTTACTTCCCTGTCCTCTCCTGTTTTTTAGTTTGGGGACAGCCTATTAATACAATATCTTCATATTCATGGTAATGCTGAAAAAACCCAGCATATAGCCATGATTAAAAACATATGTTTGAATTCTGGTTTCCATTAACATTATGGGAGATAAAATTGAATGTTGAAGCTTGCAGGATATTGATTTCTATGGTTATGAAAAGGAGCCCCAAAATATTTTATCTGCACTACACCTCTATGGATAGTTTAGAAGAGGTTTATTCTCCTCCTCCTTCTTAATACTATAATAGACTCTTTCACTTTGATGCTTTCAAGATGTGTTGAGACTACAATCAATCTGGAAGCTGCTTGTTAGTTAAAAACTGTTGTAGAGATGTAATGGGAGGTGCTGTGGCTTATAAAAAATTATGTGAACTGTTAAAAATGTATCATTTCTGTTAGAGCTATTAGTTAACATTATTTATGCTTTTAAGGCCTTTTTTCCCCTTGATTTTTTTAATATCCCATTGCATGTATTGGCAAAGCCTTTCAGGGGCATTCCTATGGAATTGATGATCATATGGCACTAAACACTTTCTGGATTAGTAATGGTGCCATGACAGCAACAGCTCTGAACTATGGATGATCCAGAGAAGGTTGACATATAATTGTCTCAAAATGTCCTAATTTTCGATCATGTTAATTTTTAATTTTGAAACACCAATTTTACATTCATACATTTTGGTGCCTTTTGTAGTTATAAAAGTAGAAAACACTGAATGATAACTGCACAGAAAACTTTAATATCGGAAGATTTAATGCAGAAACACTGAACATCCTATCAGAAATAAACAGACAGACAGCAGAAGGTTACTTTGAGAATTTACAGTTGTGGCAAATTTGAAGTGAAGTGTCAGAAACATCATTTTAAGTGGTTATTCTCTCGTACATCCACTTCAAACTACTTTTCCTCAACAAATTTACAAGAAAAAAAAATCCAAAAGCACTGAAGAGCTTTAAAAAAAATCAATCAGAATAATCTAATCTTTAGAAAGGTGGTAGATAGTAATTGGAAAATACTGTCTGACTCATTTATGAAAGTGAGATTTAGAGTCAATTGATTTAATAACCATTAAAATATTCTATGAAGGATTTAATAGATTGGCAAAGCCCTGTTTTTATTAGGAGTTATAGGTATGCTTTTATGAAATGTATAGACAATCACCTCTAGGGATTAAGTTACAAATTAGATATCTACCAACTACTATAGACCTGATTTACAGAACAGTTTTCCCCACCATAAACACAGTTGTTTTTGAAGTTGCCTCAAGGAAGATGTCCAAGAACATTCTTAAGTAGGATTTGCATCAAGCTGTCAAAATGACAAATCATCAGCATCAACATCTCAACATCTCATCATCTATGATCATAATAATATGCATTGTTGGAGCACATGCTGACTGAGAAATCTATACATGAAAATTGCTGTTTTCTAAATAAAATGATGCATTATACTACTAGGGTAAAAGTAGCATTTACTATGCAAATATGGAATCTTTTCTGGTTGCTGTGCCTAGTATTACATTTCCACATTTGTGGTAGAGTAGAAGTAAGGCCTCTTGTGTTGAGTCTCTAATGGAAAAAAAATGAAATAATGGGCAAAGAGAACTTCTTATGCACACTGTCATAATCAGACAGTGGTAACTGAAGTAGATCATTTCCAACTCTTTGCTCCTTTTTCTATCCTAACCGAACAATATCACTACCCAGCAATGTTCCAGCCATGTCACTTATCAAGTTTACTTTGCTTACTGCTAACAACTGATTGCTGTCAGCCTATTTAGTAAGATTGTATTTCATTCTTATTAAGACAAAACAGCTGAAGTACTTACTTATTTTTTGTATGACAATATCCTTGAGCCACTTTCTTATTCTATCCATATCCTGTCTACATAGTTATGGTTTAAACTTTAAACCATGATCCCTTTCTCATGGGAATCAAACTGCCTGTTGATTGTTTGCCTGAATGCCAAACATATTAACTTAATCTTCTTTGGGTTGTCCCCAATTCACCCAGATGGGCAATACAATTCTTTAAAAGACCTAATATAGAAATTAATAAAGTATGAAAACTTCCAACATATGCTCATTGTTCTTTGATTATAATAGGCCTTCTGTCATTTACAATTTCTCAAGTATCATTATAATAAATAAACAAATAAAAATGAAGAAACCAAACTAAAACAATTCATGATATAGCAGTAAGGAAATGAAAATGCAAAAATCAAATATACAGCTGGGAATTGCTGAGGGAAATGTTTACATTACTTCAGGAATCTGCTACTAAAAACTATAGACAAAAATCTTGTAGGCTTGCTGGACACAGTCCAAAGTGGTAATAACTACAAAGGAATATTGGAAAACTTTTACAACACTCTTCAACGTATAGAAGGTCAAATGTACTAAATAACTTAAGGAATTAAAATAGTTCTCTAGAAACGGCATAAACCTAGCATACCAGCAGCAAAATTACTGCTATAGTCTATAGCAGGGCTGTCAAAGTCACGGTCCACGAGCTGGATGTGTCATGCACTGGCCATGCCCACGCCCGGTTTAGTGAAGGAAAAAAGTTGTGATGATGTGAGTTTGACACCCCTGGTCTATAGTATATATATATTGCTACAGGCTATAAACTACTATAATACAATGATAAAAAGGATATCCTTGAATATGGAAGCTGGACCATTACATTCTACTTATGATAATATTTTTTTCCTATACAAAGGCTTCTTTCCCTAACATAAGAGAAACATTTATATTTATGTTTTATCACAGCAGGCTGAAAATCACATAACATACACATTTTCTGTACATTCATCTCTGAATTAATAAGAACATAAAGAACTTCTTCTGTGCCAACAGATTCGTATAAACTAACACTGCCTATTCTGACTGTCAAGACATTTTGAGACAGAGATGTCACTTGAACTCCTTTCTAACTGGAGACATCAGGAGTCAAATACGAGAACTTCTGCAAGCAAGCCATGTACTGCATCACTGAGCTGTGGCCTTTTCCCAAGAAATGCCATGCTGAGGCACACAAATGTTAATTCTAGTCTAGCATTCTGTCCTCTTAACGGCAGAGAGAAGATGTCACAGGGAACATCTTGTAGGGAATCATCTTGATTGCTTCCTCTATTGTTAGCTTTTAGTTCTTCTGGTAGACAAAAATATCTTAAGAGGGAAATTGGACTAACATTGCAAAGCTATACTATTCTGCTTCTATTATATTTTATGGAATATAATGGAAATAATTTTAGATGTTTTTCCACATTTTTTTAAAAAGCTAGTTAAATTTTGTGATTAGAATCCTATGATTTCTGCTCCTCCCTCTCTTTATAAAAAGTTCTAATAATTTAAATGCAATAAATGGAAGTTCTTGTCTATCAGTTCTATTAAAGCTGGACTTATAGATGTACCTAGAAAAATGCCTGAGGCAGCAAGTGTGGGTGGTAGCAGTTTTGCTTTAGCAGCAGATGGAATGGACTTCCCCACTGTGAGGTTGCTAATTTATATCTTATACTTGCTATTTTGAAACCTTAAATGACAAAAGGAAGGGATGCTACAGAGAAATAAGAAATTGTTGCTCCAGAGAACAGGGATGATAAAAAGCTGTGGAAAAGGGAAGGACGAGATTCCAAGGGGCTCGGATTTGTACATGTTATCATAGTGTAGCAGCTGATTGGCAGCCGGTGTGGGAAATAGTCCTATGTTTGTTCAGAGAAACTGAAGAGATGATCTTAAATTTTTCTAGCTCTATGACTGGATGCACAACTCCAGGTCTATCTCTAGGCAAATGATTTATCCAGTGGTGTAGAAGCAGATGAACAGTGCCATGGGAAAATGTCCCGTTACATCAATAACTATTATCTATTCCCAGTATTTCAGCCTTTTGTGAATAATGGCCAGCTATTTTTCTGGTTCAAGGGAAAAAAATAATTTGCAATAGTCTGACTGTGGTTAAAGCTGCCATCAATATGAACCATGCTGGTGTGGAGGGAGGACTCAGTTAAACAAAAAGAACCCAAAAGATAGAATACCTAAAGAAGTCTTATTCTAGAGACCCATTTAAGGTCTCCCTTCTGACTACATAACCATGTTTCCATGGCACAGATGACTAGAAAAGTCATCATTAGCCTTAAGAAAGCCTAGTGCTGTTTGTGACTGAATTTTCTTATTTACTTAACCCTTAATAAAGTGGCACATTTATGAAAAACTGGAAATTTGGAGTAATTAGTTTGTGAAAATTAAAGCTGGCCAGCTATCCAGGGTAACAAGTAGAAAGTCTATCTTGGGAAGCAAATTTCTCCAAAAAAAAAAAAAAGTAAGAAAAAGTCCTATCATTTGTCAAGGTCAAAAAGATTAACCAAAATGTAGAAACTGAACATACTGAGCCTAGTTTGTATCTTTTATAAACCAATACATTTTATACAAAGGAAATGAACAAAACACATAAGTATGAAATGTTTGTCCTGCTGTTATTGCAGAATGTATGCGACATACATTCATCATTCTAGGCTGCCATGAATTGGCAGCAAGTTTAATGAAATGGATGGATGGATGGATGGATGGATGGATGGATGGATAAGTGCCTCTGACTGATATTGTTTAGACTCTGAAGCAAAGCAGACCTGATTAGCATTTGGACTGGAGATATCCAAGCCATAGCCTAGACCAATGCATTGAAAAATATTTCAGCATGTTGCTATGGAAGATATTTCTATAATGTTCCCAATCAAAATGCATAAACATGTCAATGAAGTCATCAGGAGTCAAGACTTAAAGGAAACGTACATAAAATAGTGTACAATGATTCTTTCTCCCTTGCTGATTGGCTCCCATGTTACATGAGTAATATTGGTGCTTCTGGATTATGGGTTGTATGGATCTCTAAAAAAGAGAAAGTGCTACTATGCAAAGTATCCAATCATTCAGAAGACCCTGATGATTTTGGATTTTGAATACTACTGCTGCAACTTGAAGTCATTCTGTACAGATCGGAAAACGTCATTTAAAATCTAACACATAGATCCTATAATGATAGGATATTAGGCTACAAGCAGAATTAAATTAATGTAAATTACTACATTAATGTATTAAATTAATAAATAATTAATACAAATTTAAATGTATTCTTTTGCAAAACATCTTAGTTGTATGATATGTTCATAATTCTATATAACAATTATTTGGCTACTTTACAGAACTGCAAAAGCTAAGTGTGGGTAGGTATTGCCCCATGTTCCAGTTTGTAATTGAGAGCTTAGGTTAGACACTTTAACCTCTCTTTCTCTCTGAAATAACACTTCCTTATTCTGCCTTTCTATAGAATATTTATTTATTTATTATTTATTTTAAAAGATTTATATGTCGCCCTTCTCCCGAAGGACTCAGGGCAGCGAACAACAACTAAAAACATACAATAACAGTTAAAATCCTATTTAAAAACCCGATCGAAATCTAAAATAATAAATAATAAAACCCCAGGAACAGAATCAGCCCATTTGTTGGAACA
>JANHFM010004885.1:347408-359908 GCA_032468115.1 Grayia smithii | reverse complement strand
CAAGTTGCAAGATATAGCTTTCTCTAATTGTTTGAGGTTAAATACCTACTAGTATTGCCCACCTGTCTGGGAATTCTGGAACTGGTGGAAGTACTGGTATATCTACCATCGAGTTCTACACAGAAAAAACACAAATTGGTAAAATTGAAAAAAGATACTTTATGGATACTTCATGCAGCATAAAGAAAACTCTACCTTTAGTCAGATCTTGGGGAAACACTTTCTAAAACTGATCCATGTAGTTAGTATGACTTCCATATTACAGTGTATCAGCTATGTAAACCGCGTACAACACATACTTCTCTCCATCAAGAAATGTTTCTTGAGGAAACACAAGAAAATGGCTTAAAAAGCTGCCTGCAGAAGACATCAGCAGATTACACAGAAGTACTTGCACCCTTGGAAATTATTTTTGTCTTTCTAAACATTGCACATTAAATATGTGAGTAAAGTTGACACAGAATTATTGATATGGTCAGCATACACAGTGTAGTATATCAAAACACAAAGTCTGGCATAAAGCTGCATTGTTTTACTGCCTTTTTCTTGTGTTGTACCTTTGGCTGTACAGGATATATAAACAGAATAAGCTGGTTATATTCATTAAAGCTTTCAGGCAACAAACAGAACATCATTGGAGCAATTCTTACTATTAGGCTCTATTTTGCTTATTACTAGAGTCGTATGCCTTTGTAGTCATTCCCACATGATGTTTCAGTAATATGCATCACATCTTTGCTTATGAAATCCTTTAAGAAAAAAAAATGTCACTAGTGTCACTAATGAATCTGCTGGGACATGTTTTTCTGGGACTGGTTCCTGAATTTAAACAATAAGTTTCAAATGTTTTTTGACATGGTTAAGGGAAGTCATACAAGTCTTTTTCCTGGCACTGAACTTACTTGAAAATTTTATTCACATGTTTTGGTGACTTAGAAATTAACTCAGATATCCCCTTATGGTTTATTATTCTAAATTCAGTGGAATGTACTGTATCTTTAATATATTTAAGATATTGTCACATTAGCAGAATAATGTAGACAGGGAAAGTGTTACTGTCCTATTAGCACAATAATGCAGACAGGGAAAGTGACTTTTGAAAGTATGCCAAATGGATACATAGAAAACTATTTCTTTATTTCTTAAAATGGGGAGAAGAAAAAAAAAGATAACAGTCAAAGCTGCCTCAAAGTTATGCCTCAAAGTTATCTAGGGTTTAAAACTGAGATCCTTCTCATTGGTTGTGTGAGTTTATTGCCTGCATAATAGCATTATATCATGAGAACTGAAAGGGTATGTTTTCACAAGTAATTTCAAATTTAGGTTACAATCCACAATCATAATGTTATGCATAACTTTTGCCTTTTCTCCAAAGTGGTTTAGTTAAGGATTGCACTTCATTTTTCCCAAACAGCATCAACTTATCAAGCAAGTTGGGGTGGGGGAGGGGAGAGAAAAAAAAAATAGAGGAAAAAATATGTCCAAATTTACCCAGGGACTTTGAATAGTTGAGGGTTGACATCAGCTGGGATCCCTCGACTAATAAACCAACGCCCTAAGTATTATATCATTGCCTTAACTCAGAACCAATATTTTGATTTAAAAACTATCCTATATACACCTATTGATTTCAGTGGGATTTAGTATAAGTCTGAGATGTGCATCAATCACCAAAGCTGGAGTCGTAACTGCCTCTTTCATGCTCTAAATGTCCCAATGCACCATGAAAATCCACTCCTGAAACAGAACTCAATATATTGTGCTTAGGGATATAGCAGAAAGAAAGGGAATCACTGAAAATTAATAACTATTTTTTGTGTTTGCAAATTATCATCATGAACCTAAGATCATTTTGCCTCTTTTGCATCTTTTACCTAAAGTTTTCTCAGACAGAAATATAATGACTGGCAGTTAGCTATCATTTAATTTTTAAAAGTATGGACTTATTCCTTTGGGCTATATCTGGGTCTTATACTTGGAGGGAAAAGAGGAAAAACTCAATTCAGTCTTGGTATTTTTTCCCCTGGAGGTAATGCCTGTTATTGAAAATTTAGATTATTGAAAGAACTGTGTCAAAACTGTGTTTTAATAAATCAAATGGAAAAAACAAAAGTGACTCAGTTTTTCAAACTGATTCAAATCTTATTCGTATTTTTCTATTATTCAGTGCCTCGTAATATAATTAATATGTTACTGGTGTGAGTACTCATGTATTAAAAATGAAATCATGCTTCTAGCTAGCCTTCAATATTATTTCTGTTATTTAATCTTGCTTTATAATGCCTACACATTGAACTAAGTCATAGGTGTGAGAAAAACACAAAAGGAATTGCTTACACAAGAGAATCCAGATGACTCTGGGCATCGGTAGAATCTCTAGCTTTGTAGAGGTAGTCCTTGTTAGTGATCACAATTAGAACCACCAACTCAGTCATTAAAGAAGTAATTCATAAACTATGTTGGTTCTTGTAATCTTACTTCACTTTTCCTTTGTTTTACAGACCGGTAAAAGTTATAAATGCAAGGATTAGTTGCAAAGTTACTTTTTCATCACTGTTGCAACTGCAAATGGTTATTGAATGGGCAGTTGCTAAACAAGGACTACCTGCATCTAATAAATCAGAATTACCATCTCAAAGCAATCTGTCACATGCAAACCATTCATTTGAAGAAAACTATGGCGGGAATGTGTGATTGAGGGCATAGCAGAAGTAATATAATCTGGTTCCTATTGCTACATAATCAGAGCATATTACATGTCAGCAATGTAAATGGCATTCAATTAATGGACTAAATAAAGGGCCCTAACTGGACCTAGTTATAGTATGTTTTGTTGAATGAAGGAACACCACTAAATGGAAACTATGGAATCATTGTTGCTAATTTGTAGAAATCTGGACGTACATAAGGAATTTTCAGTCAATGATGGTTATGGGATTCTGGAAAATATCAAATGAGCAAAAATAATATAAAGGATATTAGTAACTAAATCTCTCTTAAATTATATGTTCATTTCTTAAATACTAAATAAAAAGGGAAATAGTACAAAACTTGATTTAACCAATGGAACAAAAACAATAACTATTAAAGCAAAGATTAAGGAGCAGTCAAGAAATTGTTTTTTTAAAAAAATAATCTCTGCTTTTTAATTTTTAATAACAAAACAAAACTTATGGAGCTCAGCAATAGAATATACTATCTCTATGCACCTTACTTTATTCGTTTTTTACTATATGCTGGTGTTGACTCTTTGCAACCACATAGATATTCTCTAGGACAATTTATTCTCAATCTGTTTCTTCAGTTTTTCCAATGGTATACCCATTGCCGCTGTAATTGAGTCCATACACCTTGCTGCTAATTCTTTTTTTCTACCTTGCTCAGTATTATTACCCTCCAGAGAATGGGTCTTTGCATAATACGTCCAAAGTATGATAATCTGAACCTGGACATTTATGCCTTAAGTGAGAACTCTGGGTTGACTTGTTCAATGTTGTTGGCTGTCCATAGTATGCTCAGAAATCTTCTCCAACATAAAAATTCAAAAGGGTCTCTTCATCCTGTTTCTCAAAATCCGACTTTTATTTCTATAATGTCTTAAGGAAAATAATTGACAATAGACAATCCTCATCATTTTAGGCAAAGACACATCCTGGCATCTGAATATCCTTTCCAAAATGTTCATGGCTACTCTACCAAGTCCTTGTCTGCAGCATATTTCTCGACTGCTGACACCTTCACTATTGTAGTTGATCCTAAGGGGCAGAAATATATTTATCGCTTCAGCATCTTCATCATATCTTCTAAATTGTATCTACTATTAGTTTTAATCTTTGTTCCATTTTTTCATTGTGCTTCTTGACTTGACTTCATGGCTAGAATTTATAGATTATTTTCATTTTCAACTATCAGAGTAGCATCATTAACAAAGCACAGGCTAGTGGTGTTTCTTCTTCCAATTTTAAAGCCATGTTCATTTTTTTCCAATCCAGCTTTCCTCGAAAATTCTACATATAGGTTGGATAAATAAGGCGGGGGTATACAGCTTGTTTCCCTTCTTTGCCAGCCTTCCTGTTTTACCATATTCTATCTGAATTATGGCTTCCTGACCTGCATATAGGTTTGGCATGATGATAATGAGATGTTCTCTGTTTCTAAGAACATTCCAGAGTTTCACATGGTTGACACAATGGAATGCCTGTCTATAAACAATGAAGTATATATTGATTTATTTTGCGTATTCTTTGGTTTTCTCAGTTATCCATTCTGCATCAGCAGCAATGTATCATGTCCCTCAGCATTTTCTAAGGCCAGCTTGTAGCATCTTTGTAGGGCTCTGCTTACTGTTGGAAGATCCTATGCATCATTTGTTTGCATGAAAAATAAAGAATACTTACGATGTTGTCTTACTTCAGAGAGACCTAAACTTAAAAAATAGTACAGCTCTGATTTCTTATGCAATCTTTCCATTTTAGAGCATTTGGCATGACTTTTTGATACTGGTATACTCATATCCATCATCTTAATTACACACCATTATTTTTTGTTGTTGTTAAAATTGGTAGATTTTGGGTAGTATCCTCTAGTCCAGTATATAGGCTTTCTTCCAGTGCAGCCTGCACGACTCCTACCAAAGCTCCTCTGAAATGAATGAAGGTTTCACAGCAGCAGCAACTAGAGCTATGCACCTTTTATCCACAAGAAAAAAGGATATAAATTGACCCAATGCTCTCCTTTTCCCACACATTCTGTATTTTTGTTTTTGTGCTAATATATTTCTGTGCTTTATCGCTGTAACCTGCTGTTCTCTTTAATTGCTTATTGTTATTAATTATATAGTGGTAACATTGTTGGCTGCTTGAACTATTTGGCTATAAAAATGCATTTATTATTATTGCCACTGGAGCTGCAGTAAATTGCCAGGGTTCTGTCTAGAGATAAATGCCTTTGAATATTCATCCAATAAAATTTGAACCTGGATCACACTGCGATTTTCCTTCGCCTTGCTCTTTTTTTCTCCTTCTTTTGCTCTCCTCTTTCTTTTCCTGTTGTCATTTAATCTAAATACAGTATTTTTTATGAGTATGTTTCATTGTCAAGGATTGCTAAATAACAATCTTATATTTTGGAATGCCTTTCATTTGCATTTTGTTAGTTTATCTATTTAATTATTTATGACAAACATATCTTCACCGGAAATTGAAACTGAGTTTCAGAGTTAGATGAGCAAGTTCTCTTCTAGGCTCTGTTACTACATATACAAAGATATGAAATCCAACAATGAGTCTGTTTGCCATAATATTGCTGCTTCATAATACCAACCTTGTCCAAACCTTGAGCCATATGAACATAACAGAGAAGAAAAATGGCCCTTAGTGAAGTATTTTATTCCACACCGTAAGACCAACACTTACATCAACAAGGCATAAATGACATTATGGTGATACTAATTCCCTGGCCAATTCACCATGTTTACACATGGGTAGCTAATTCCTAAAGCAGACTAAACTCAGTAGAGGCAATAGGCTTATTAACTCATCTTGAAATCTGAAATCCATCTGCTGTTTGAGAGCAATAATCTTCTGACAGGCATGCAAGCTGCTATGGCCAGATTAATGACCCAGTACCATACTGTTATCTCGATTAATGTACACAGCAAAACAGAGCACATGGAACTTTTAATTGTAGAAATTCCACAAATTAACATGGTTCCATGTTCACAACTGTGTTCTAAATCATGCAAGAGTAGCACTTTCTGAACCTTGAATAAAATATTGAATATAACTTTTGATTATTTTTGGCCTACCAATATTCCCAAGTTGGAAGCTTAATGAAGAAGTGATGAGATAAATGGGGTGTGGAAACCTTTTTATAAAAAGCTTTGGAAGAGCAGAACTGGCAAAGTATAATTCTAACACTAGATGTTTAGCAATCCTTCTATGGGTGGTTCATGTACAATACCCTCTTGTTTTTATGATCATAAATCTCCAAAAGCAATCACCAAAAATATTATACCATTCACATGGTATAATATTCAAGAAACATTTATATCTAGAGTTCTTTTAGAAGGATCTAATGAAAAAAGCTATTCCAATGTATTTAATATATCCATAAACATATATACAAGAGTAAATGTGTCACCACAAAGAATAGCAAATATATTATTGCTAATGCTGTCCTTTCCTACATTCATATGCCATATGTTTCCAAGAGATGAAATATTGTACTCTGAACACAATTGCACAAATATGTTTTCTTTGCTACAACAGGGCTTTCATCAAAGTAGAAATACAAACGTAATGGTAATCATGACAGGACTATAATAATGAGTCATTTGCCCTATATTATCATAGTGCAATTAGGGATGAAAATCCTTGATAAAAGTGAAATCAAACAAAAATACATCTGTCAATGTGGAATGTCAGGACAGCCAAAAGACAAATGAGGCCTCTGTAAACAAAGTGTCGGCTAATGCAAAACAATAATCAAAAGCTTGTTGACTCTTTGATTCCTGAAGTTATTCTGAATCAGGAAGGAAGGAAGGAAGGAAGGAAGGAAGGAAGGAAGGAAGGAAGGAAGGAAGGAAGGAAGGAAGGAAGGAAGGAGGAACTCTTTATTATAAAGCTGCTATAGCCATATATGTTATTTTTATTCAATATATAATACATACCATATTTTATTGATTTCACTATGGCCTAGGAGATGAAAAATTGGAGAAATAAAACTTAGTAACTACAAATCCTACCTCATCCATTTGTTAAGTGCCTTGAGCAATTCATATACCCACAGCCTCTGTTCTTCACCTTGAAATAGAAATCATATTGATGGCTTGTAATGATGTACATTGGAAATAGCTATGTACTGAGTCAGACCATTGATCCATCTGGTCTAGTACTGAATATTCCAAGAGGATACTGATTTTCAGGATCGGTACTGAATTAATTTATCTGCAGATCCCAATAATTAAATTAAGGATATTCTGAATGCCAAGCCATCTGATTTATCACTCAGCTATGGCCTTTAGATTTTAAAAAGTTTGAACTTTAAAATCTAGACTTTTATATAGAAATAAAAGGGTGCAGTAACCCTTTTAAAACTTGATACATATAACTGGACAGAATTCCTCTGGAAGCCTCTGGACTGTCAGCTCTGAATCTCAGATTTGACTTTAGAACTGCTTAAGAGTCTCTGAGAAATCTTGAAGGTAGCAAATTTATGTTCTTTCTGACAGCATTGCTCATGTCATGCTTGCATGTCAGTCTTTCTATGAGCAGAGAGGGAAAACAAGTACACTTGATGTAAGGCAGTTGGAATTTATTGCTTTCTCCCTCTTTCCTTCTACACACAAAGCAACTCAAGTTTTCATAATTCTATAGGTACACACAGGGATTTCCTACATGGTCATAGCATGGTAAGATCACAAAGGAATATTACCCCAGTTGTATTTTGAAGGCAAGGTTGTTTCAGAAAGAAAAAAAAAGGTGAAGAGATTTAGCGGAAGACATTACTTGCTTCATTGTGTTCAGTTCTTGCAGATGGTAAACACTTTTATGGAAAAAAAAAACAACTTGAAAATTATTGGGCAGCCTTCCTTCTTCAACTTGATGCTCCCAGATATTTGAAGTCACCATATTCCCAGGCAGCATGGTCATACTAGTTGGGAACTTCAATACAATACAACACATCACAAAGACAAATACTTCTCTAAGCCATAATAATAAGATGCCCCCACTTTATGTGCCCCAAATAGGCAAGGTCTCCAGAATAAGGTTGAAGCTTTTCAGCATCTACAAAATGAAAACTTGCCTCAGAAAAGTCTAGATGGATACCCAATTCAAAAGGGTTTTGTCTGTCCCCCCCCTTTTTTCCCCTACCATAACTGATTCAGTCTGATGAAAACAAACTGCTTTTGTAGTTTCAGAGACAGCCTCATGGTGTTGCATAAGAGGTGGGTTTCAGCAGGTTCTGACCAGTTCTGGACAACCGGTTTTGAGTAGTTTGGAGAACCAGTAGTAAAAATTCTGACTGGCCCCACCCCCATCTACTCTTTGCCTCCCAGGTCCTAGCTGATCAGGAGTAAATGGGGATTTCGCAGTAACCTTCCCCTGGAGTGGGGTGGGAATGGAGATTTTACAGTATCCTTCCCCTGCCACGCCCACCAAGCCATGTCATGCCCACAGAACCAGTAGTAAAATTTTTTGAAATCATCATTGCATCATTACACAAAATTGTGTGTGTCCTGCAGCAAGCTGAGATTTTGTCAAAATGGTTGCATATCTGTTTTGATGTCATTAAATAAACTCTGTCCATGTCAAAATACAAGTATAAAAGGGGCACAGTTTCTATTATGAACCACATTTTCATCCCTTGGCCATTAGCTGCCAACATTAGTGCAGGTTTCTGAAGGTGTGTGGGAGAACATCTTATCTCCCATGGTATAACCATCTTTCTAGGAATCTGCATCCCACTAGTATTTCATATTTCAATCTTCGTATTTCATCATGCAGATACTTTTCTCCCTGGGCTCTCTTCAACAGTGGTATTATTGTCATTACTAAAGGTGAATCCTGGGCTTGTAAAACTGTTGGGAAGTCTTTCATTCCCCTATAGAAATTCTTGACCCAATTTTTCTGCCCATAAATCTGCTTGAAAATTTCAAATGTCCAAGTTATTTTCAGTTTTAGTTTAGCCATGTAACAGATACTAGGAGTTTTTCCAGTCAGATGGGTGAGTTTTTATGTAAATCTGAGATGCCTATTCAGTGAGATAGAATGTTCTTATATGTCACATTTGACTTAAGTATTTGGAATCTTATCTAATTTTATTAATGATATAAATTATTTTTTTCTTGAGATGCCCTGAGACTTTAAATATAACTACTGAATGAAGGCTCAAGCCTTTGTTTTCCCTTTTAACTTCTTCATCATAGGTGAATATTATTTTGTGCAACTGATATATTCCAGATTTATTTTAATAGAATGATAAATCCAAGGTGCAAATCATAAAATGTAGAGATTAAATAAACCGAGCACCACACAAACTAGACATAAATAGCAGAAATAACACTTTCCAATTACAAAACACATGGAGATTTTACCTGAAATAAACTTTATTTACTTTTACTATATTAAATGAAATCAAAATATGCCTAATTTTGCACTTTTGAAAGTACAATACTGGGAATTTTGTAAAAGAAACTAAGAAAAATAATTGATTCTAGAACCTTCATTATTGAAAGATTAAATAAGGATATTGGTGACTCACATTTTGTTCCCCTTGTCAAAATATTTATTCCATTGTTTTGTTGAGTTTTGTGTTTCTTCAGTGACATTTACATCTTCCTTTTTTAAAGGCTGCCTATGTTTTTAAAGTTTAAAATATAAGCTACAATAAGAATTACCATCTTCACAACATGCAAAGTTAAAGGCCTAAATCCCTCTTGTCTATCAGTGGACATTTGGCATCTAACCACCATTTATGCCTTTCAAACTCTCCTTCTCGTTTTCCAATTGTTCAGAGTTAAAAATAAAATAACCCCTCTTTCCCTTGCCATTTGATCTCTTTCTCTCTCTCTCTCCTTTCTCACACCCCCATATAAATAACATGCAAGAAAGCCCTCTACTACATTTGCTTGCATTAATTGATGTTTTAAAAGTCTGTTAAAAATAAAGCCCAGCAGTGACATTTTTCTTTACTAAAGCACGAAAGCAGCACATTACAAACATTACAGAAAGCTCCCTTGATAAGATAGTGAAATTTGATTCTGGCACTAAAATGTAAACTACTGCATGTTCTTGGGTAATTTTTTTTTAAATAAACATTTTGTGCAACCTAATGCAAAGAAGGTGAAATGAAGTTGTTCAATTCATGTAAAGCCACATTACATAGGATGAACATCTGAACATGCTAATATGTAAGTGTTTTGTGACAATCTGAGGATCATCCAAAGGCATTTGGGATGTTCTATCTGGAGAAAAGACAACTCTCTCTCTCTCTCTCTCTGTGTGTGTGTGTGATATCAGTGTGCAGGGATATAAAAAAGTCTCATAGGAACTATTTTCCTTTGCAACAGATACTAGGAGAAGAAATAATGGTTGTAAGTTGTAGCTTTTCTAAATTTCATTTAAAGTCAACTTCCTGACAATAAGATCTGTACATATTAGAGTCTTCCTATGATGGTTATGTTTTTTCCCATCTTTCAAGGTTTTGAAGAAGAGCATGGCAATTATCCTTTGAGAATGATTTAATTGGCAAAAAGTTAGACTAGATGCCGCTTGTGATTCTCTTCTAACTCCACAATTTTCTGATCACATACATACATACATACACATACATAAAGTACATACTACGGTATTAAGGAGCTAATCAGTATTTGCTTGATCAACATTTTTGTGAATGAACTCAAGATAGATTCTGGGAATAAATAGCCACATAAAAATGGACACTGGAGTAAGAAATGTTTGTTTGGCAACTTGAATATCAAAATATGAGGCTGAGAAATGAGATTCTGACTTCTTATTGCGTTGTCTATGAATTGATTGACCAATTCTTCACTCTGTACATAATTCATTGATAGTATTTATTGCAAAAGTACCAGCCATTAACTTGGAAACCTTTCAAAAGGGATTGTCAAGTTCATGGAGAAAAAGGCTTTCAAAAGTAATACATTATCGTGGGTATATAATAACCCTAGGTTCAGGGCTACCAATGTTTCCAAATACCATTTACCAGAGAACAAATGTAGAAGAGAGAACACCTTCATGCTTCCAGTTTTTCTTATGGATATCCCAGGGGCAATTTCCAATTACTAAGTCTGTGTTCACAAATCACATCTTACTATCATCAGGTTTGGTCTGGTCTACATTCAGTGTGCAAATTTAAAAACTATACATGTAGATTCTTTGGCTTCTTCAAAAAATTAGGATTAAAACAAACATGACTTCTGCACTGTGTTAATGATATCCATGAAAAACTAATGTTAGACTAGTTGAATTACTGTCTGAATCAGCAAGGCTGTTTATATCTCTTGTGTAACTAATTATGCAGAGAATTCTTAAGTATGTGTTAATAGAGAACTAATAAAATAGACAGTTTGAACTTTTAAAAAGGCAATAATTTAAATACACATTTTACACAGGATCCTTGTCAATTGGTATATGCAGTACAAATCTGTAATAATACTTGGAAATTTATAAAAGTGGAGAAATTTGACCATATATATCTTTACAAGTTTGTCACTTGTGCAAATTACAGATGATACAAAGAGCATAGGCAAACTGAAAATTTACTCAGCATCTGGCAGCACTGAATACTTCTGGGTCAAGTTTCTATGTAGAGTGTGATAATTCACTTTACAATATCTACTAAATGTTTATAAACACATTCATAAAACAAAAAAAAAATGTTTTCAAAGAATTATTTCACAGAGGTTTAGCCTGAAAACTAAGGCACAACTATTTAGAAATAAATTCTACTGGCACTTATGGAAATTACTTCACAAGTGCTGTGCCCTTGCCAATTTCTATCTTCTGTGGTGGGTAGCCTACAGAAATAGTTTCAACCACATAATGGACTGGTTGAGCTCTCCACTTAGACCATGAAGCTTCTCTGGTGGCCTTGAACAAGGCACCCTTTCCTACTTAGGCAGTCTCAGGAGTTAGTATGAATAGTACTCTAAACTCCTTGGAGGAATAGCATAATACAAATATTATATGTAACAAATTTAACTCAAGCAATCTCTCATTCCCATGAGCCTCATTCTGTCATTCCCTAGTGTTTAAAATGTGGCTTGATGTTTGATTTGGGCTGCTCAACTGAAAAGGAAATTAAAAGCACTCAGCGGCATATTTTCCTCAAAAACAGATCCATGTATTTCTCTTTTACTCCAATTGGCAGAAAACGGGTGGAGGTAAAACAGGGTGTGATAAACCACAGCCCCAGACATGCATCTTCATGTATGTATGTATGTATGTATGTTTATGCTTCAATCTGAATTCTCTATATTTTTTAAGGTCTAAAAGATTATTTTATTAATCTGGCATGTCTTGTAGAATTTATACATGCTTCCCATTCCTACATCCTTTTATTAGTTAGAGGCATCCATTTTCCCCATACAATACTCTTCAAATGTATTGAGACTATAACAATTCAATCCCTTGAATTTCTGTCAATATGGTCAATGGTAACATGGCTTGAACGTACTTCCAATACATCTAGAGGGCCTCATGCTGGAGAAAGATGAACTAGAGCAGTGATGGCTAACCTTTTGCCATTGTGTGCATAGGAGCGCGGGGGGGGGAGATCGCGTATGCAACCCGCGCATGCATGTGTAATCCCCCTGCTCCCCTCCCCCCGTTTCTGGCATTTGATGGCACGTTTTTCTCTCTCCCCAAGCTCCTAGAAAGGCTCTGGAGCTTGAGGAGAGAGAAAAATGGGCCTTCCCCACCCCTTCGAGGTCCTCTGGAGGCAGGAAACAGCCTGTTTCCCTACTTCCAGTAGGC
>JANHFM010004885.1:294281-305496 GCA_032468115.1 Grayia smithii | reverse complement strand
CAAAAATAAGACCCTGTCTTATATTTTTTTGAACCCTGAAATAAGCGCTTGGCCTTATTGCCATTTGCTCAAAAGCCTGATTGGGCTTATTATCAGGGAATGTCTTATTTTGGGGAAAACAGGGTATATGTATTGTGATCCTAATGTATCTGTAGGGTTCCAGGTTAGAAGACTAATTTAAGTTATCCCTCTGTATGCTCTTAATCTTTGAGTTCCACTATATGGAAATATTTTGCATTATTTATGAGGCGCTAGTTTATGATTATTTCACTATTGATTGATTAATCTGGTCCTTGAAATTAAAAGAAGGAATGATATGCTTGATATTTTCTACATACTGATTTAACATGGTTGCCCATTTATTGAAAGTACAGCAAATAACAACAACATTGGCAGTGTTGTAATTGGCACACAATAATTAATCAATTAATTTTGCTTCAAAATGATTATTTATAACATCATACATGCATATTATGTATCAACCTTGCATGTAGAACATTAGTTGAGACAAAAGACAGGATGTAATAAAACTTAGTAAGTTTTTGTAACTTAATTGATATCTATGACAGTTGAGCATATTATTATCTTGTGATGTGATACAATAAATGAATAGATGCTCTATAAAGAAAGAGGGTATCTCTGAAGACTGTTTACAATTCCACTCTAAGGTCTAAACCACTCTAAATTTAATTTCATGAAGAGCGAATTCAGACTGTTTCATAACCTTAAAGACAGCTCCAGCCTATTTTTAATGTGCCTCTGGCATTTGTGAAAGCAGTACAATTATTGAAGCTGTTTCTAAAACCCAAAGCTGCAGAGTGTTACTCTCCTAAAATGGTCTCTGGGACAATTGTGACAGAAAAGATATCAGTGCTGAAGACTAGCCATGCCAGTGTTAAATTTATATAGTGTTATTATATACACAAAGTTTCTTTAAAGGCCTCATTTTAACCAATGTCTATAAGGTGTTATATCACTTTAATCAGGGGGAAAAAGGATTTAGAATAGAATTTCTTCATTCCTGTTGAGGTGGGATAAGGTTTAAGGAACTGAGAGGAAAATGACGGGAGCACTGAAAATGAGATGGAAAAGGAGGTAGAAAAATCAGCTTCTAAAGTCCAAGTTGATGCATCTAAAGCAATGTCAAACCAATTATTGCATGAAAAGGATATAGAGTATAAATACACTAGGTTTAAATTATGAATTTTACCATTAGCATTAGCTTCCTCTTACTCTTCTGAATGCAATCCTATCATATTAGATTATGTTACCACTAGAAAATGAATGGTTATTTTCTCAATCTTTATTACAGGTACAGCACAGAAGGATAGGGGTCCAAGCAGCATTCCCCTCCCATCCTAAGGTATTCCACCTATATTATAGTGACAACAACAATGGTTTGAAGTAATTGTAGAACACCCACATATAGGTACAACCCTGATGTCCTTGTAGCATACAAGTACATACTCTCGCTCCACAGGGCCTTTTCTCGTGCTTTGTAAGATCTGGCTAAAATTATTCATTTCAATTCTACAGTCACTAACTCCAGCAAGGGCTTTGGATCAAGCTCTTCTCTTGTGAACACAGACAGTGTCTGGAAACAGTGGAGCAGATGTCTCCACTGAGAGTCACAGATGCTGTCAGGAAACAACTACAGGCTAACATTTGATGCATTTTAAAGAGGGGTTCAGAGTAAAATTCCAACAGACAGATTGATTGTCTAATACTTCAAAGGAATTAGTGGGATTAGTTACCCTTTTCCTTTGCATTTCCTACTCACTTCCTGAGGTTGCTGCATCATCTTTTGCATTAGCTATAGAGTATTTGTAGGGACATTATTCATATTCACATTATAATTTGGCAAGGATTGCAGCCTCAAACAATTCAACCATTACATTAAGATGATATGCAACTGAACATGACTCAGCATTTTATGGAGGCTAAAATAGGGTAACAAGCTTATCTGAAGAGGTGACGGAGGACATGGACAAATGGAAAAGAGAACAAATAGGGAGATAAGGAGGACATTCTGTTTAACCTTTTTTGTATCTGTGACAAAAATGACAGCAAAAAAAAATATTAAAAAATGCCTACATGTAAGTGAAAATACTTTTTCCAGCATTACAAATGCTGTTTTTTCAATTATTATATTTTTCTAACCAATCTTTATTTTTAAGAACATATACTGGTGATAATGTAGAATTGATGACATGCTTTTCAAATTTCACTTTACAAATGTATGATGAGCTACGTGACCTACAGACTACAGTAGTCATGGATTTGAAGGGTTGAAGCTGATTATTGGACTCAAGATAAATTAAATAATATAAATCTAGGCTGTTAATGGAAAGACAAAACAAAAGAAACAGAATTTCCACAATACCTAGAAGTTTGAATGATTACTACTATGAAAACAATTTTTTTAAAAAACAAACAATGACAACAACAAAACCACTAAAACTGGGTGGAGGATATGAGGACAAAAATGAGGACATATCCTCCTTTTATGGAAGTTTGGAAATCTTAGATTAAGCAATGTACAATCTTGCGGCTTTTAAAACATATGAGTGCAAGTTTTTATGGAACATGAATGGTCTGGCCTGGGCAACATTCCAAAAAAATGGGCAAGAATGCCAGGATAATTTTACATAGTTAATGCGACCATTCTCCTTTTCATATAAAAATCTGTAATTCTGCATAAGGTATGATGGGTTTTGAGGGCCAGACATAATGCTTTGCTGGACTATAGCCCTGGGAAATCAACTTTTCATTCATTTCATAATAACCTTTAAACTAAGATGGCATAGGCTTCCTTAAGTTTATTACTTAGCCAGGTCCTGATATGACTTAGGAGTGACTTGTGCATAACACTTTTAAACAAAGGTTCATAATATGGAATATCATATAAATATCTCTTATCAGAGATTTTAAAACTTTCTTGGTTCAAAGTATCTCTAGCTGTTTTTAAACTATGCACTGCAAACCCCCTGGCCACTGCAGCAAAGTCTTAGTTTATGACGTTTAAACTATCCCATGATGCCCCTATGAGTTTCATGTAATTCCCCAGGGAGTTGAAGTACAGTTTGGAAGCCAAGGATCTTTATAATAAAATAATGGCCAATGAGGTCATATTCTAAAAAGCCTTTGTTCCACTGAATTTGCTTGCAAAACAATTTGTAATATATCATTACTAAGTGAAGTATGTAATGGTCTAATTCTCTAACAATGAAAATACATTGAGGGAGACTCTTCAAGCATGCCACTGAAACTCAGTATCTCTATTAATTAATTTCTAAGCTACCCATATTTTAAAAAACAACTACTATAAGTGTCACTTACATGAACACAGGATAGCCTAAACAAAAATAAAAATAGTGAAACAGGCAAGTAAATAATATAAAACAGTAAATGAAGAATATCATATCAGCTATAACGTTATTAAAATTGAGAAATGTATATTAAAATGGAAGAGAGAAATCTTTGAATTTTGAAGGACTGCCAAAGCATTCCCCCCTTCAAATTTTTTTTAGGGTGTTTAAACATTCTTTATGACTGACAGAACATGTTTATGATCCCTTTTTAAAGTAGTTTTAATACGGTGGGGTGCGGTTTTTGTAATTTATGAAAGTCCTGATCAACCTTCTCTTGATTTTCACAAGCAGTCAAATCATTTGATATTACATTTGATGTAAAGGCATTCTGGTATAAAAATGACAACATATTAATTGCTATGTCCATAGAATAAATAGTATTAAAAGGAAATATATAGGCACATAAAATTACACAAAGAAGGCTTATGGTCTATGTGCAATAGAAAGAATGAAACCACTGCATTTGCAAATAATTTACCCTTCTAGAATTCATCAATCGTAGCATTAATTCCAAAACAAAGATATCTAAAGTGAGGCTAGAGCAAAGGCAAAGATGCACCACCCTAAACCATTTTCTTAATTAGACAGGAGAATGAAGTAAGAAAAGTGGCATTGTGCTAAGAGAAATGGAGAAATAGGATGGCAAGCTGAAACATAAAGAAGAAACAGAAGGTTGTAACTTTTTTTGGTGCCAATTAATAAAGCAACAGCATGGAACTATTTAAAGGAAGAAGTCATTGGGGTGCAATCTGCTTTACAGTTAAGAGGCATAAAGAAAGCCTCTTCTTGGTTAGAAGAAAAGATGCCTTGTTAAGCAATGAAGAACTCTGGTGAAGTAGAACTAGGTAGTCTAGCATGAGAACAAAATCTGCACAACTCTCCATGTTGCCTGGTAATAGGTAGAATATAAAGATAATAATCTGACAATTTCCTCAATTACTATTCCTTTCTTGTTTTTACTCTTGAAGGAGTGACAAAATATGCCATTTAATGATGCCATGTTCCTTATTTGTTTTATTAGAAGTTGCAAGGCAAGGAGAAAATACAGGCAGTTGCTTTAGATGACACTATACATGTGCCACAATGATTAAGTCCCATTTCAGAGTACACTTTTAGCTTCCAGAATAGGAAGGAGCAAATAGGATCTTCCAATCATAAGGGCAATTATGTCCTCACAGCTGAAATAAGTCCCAAAATGAGAGATAAAATAAAATCACAGTGCTGTCAGATGAGTCTGTTAGCCATCCGTCTCTGGTGGATGACCTGGCACATTACATTCCTTCCCTTTCTACATGTGATTTTTTTTTGGTCCTCTTTAATAGGTGTATGGTTACTAGTTAACTTAATTGCTTAGCTTAATTGCTATGTGCAAACTGTAACTTTTAAATTGACGCTTAGCTATGTGATGCCTCTAGAATAGTATGAAAAAATTACTGGACTGTATTCAACATTATGCTATTGGACAAATCACATGTGACATTGTTCCACTAGTTTGAGTATTAGTACAAGGAACATCTACGTTAGTAAGGTGATAATATGGATTGTGGGATGGCTGGGTAAATTTATGGAGCAATGAGGATAATAGCTTATGAAACATTTTGTGCAATAGCTGGTTCATACAGGAAGGTGGAACTTCTCTTTTCACAGAACTACCAACTCTGCTAGGTATTTATGTTGGCAAATTCCAATGGTTATTGTATCCCAAACATTGGAGAGAGATCTTCAACTGTTCTCAAATAGTATCAGGTATTTAAGTTCTCTTTTGACCATTGATCAATTGTCCGTTCACTGTAATAAACAGGGATGTACCTATTATACATATATTTGGAGGGTATATTTGGAGTTAATACATAAAGTGGCATTAAGCCAGATAGTACAAAACTCTTAGAGCAATACATGGTGATGAGTTTTGGGGTGTGTGTGTGTGAGAAAGGATTGGGAGAGAAAAGCAAGGTAACAAAGATAAACTAAGACCAAAAATGATTTGGCTACTGAGGAAAAAGATATTTTATTGTCACAAACAGGAAACAATTTTTTATTTCCTGCTGTGGTGCCAGAATTCAACTTCTGCCAATATAAAACACAATAAATGACTTAAGTTTAATTTATGAGGACAGAATGACAGTTTATAGTATCTCCCACTATTATGAAATGTACACCTGACAGATGAATCATGGGAAACAAAAAAATAATAATCTGGGAAAGGAAATCAGTGAGGAGTGTTTCCTTAACATCTTCTGTACAGTTAAGCATTCCAAAAACAAACTCAAATTTAATTAAAATATTTCTAACTATAACTAAATGTTGAGTTAATGCCTTTAACTCTTCATAATTTGTTTTACTCTTATTTAATATATTATTCTGCCTTTTAACTCTAATTAGGCATCACACTTTACTACATTACTTACGTATGTTTGATCTATATTCAAGAAGTTGGGAAAGGGAATGTAACCAGTAACCAGAAGAAATGTAATCTTTGAGCTAGATCATCTAGTTAAAGCAAAAATGGAAGACAACTTCTCTTTGATATTTCTTGGGGACTTCTTGTTTCATAAATCTGAATTTATCAAGTTTTCTTTCCCATGATATTGGGACAGTAATAGGCTAATCAAGTTATATGATCCAAAAAGGTGAAACATGCTACACACAATTAATATTGCATATATACACAGGGAGAAAAATCAAGTAAGATGCTGAACATTAGAACCAAGAGATGAAAGGCAATGCTACTTTCCTCGTCTGTTTTTGCTGATTCTCCAAGTAAAACATTTGGGGATAAAGAATGTAGGAATTCCTCTTTCACTTTTGCTAACAGAAACACTTCATTTTGTCTAAGATCTGACAATGCTACATTTGGTGCAGTTCTTAGCCAATATTTGTCTGACAAAAAGTACAACAATATATGCAAAAATAAAGAAAAGCAAATCTACAAAATAGGAGATTTGTTTGGTAAAAAGAGGGAAGTCTAAATCAAGATTTCTTAGCCATTTCAGAAACTGAGTTGTAGTTCAGTGGTAAAGTACATGCCTTGTATGAGAATAGAATAGAATAGAATAGAATAGAATAGCATAGCTTTATTGGTCAAGTGTGATTGGACACACAAGGAATTTGTCTTGGTGCATACTCTCTCGGTGAGAGTACATTCAAGGTACATTCATCACGAATCATAAGGTACAATACTTACAAGCGAACAAATAGAAACATCTTTATCAAAAGATGTTGAGATCCTAGGTTAAGTCCTTGGCACCTTTAGATAGAACTGAGAAAAAATTCCTCTCTAAACCCCTAGAGAACTCAGTTCAGTATTAAATTAGATGGACCTGTGGTCTGATCTGACAAATGGCAATTTCTTACATTACAATGAGATAATGGAGAGTGCTAGGTTGCAATTTAGCAGCTAAAAAATGTTCTAGCAGCTTGCATAGAAAAATTCAAAACAGAACAGTATACAGGACACCTGAGAAGGGAAAAGTCATCCTTTCTGCCATACTGGCTTTGACTACAGAAATATTTAAATAACTACTAATAAAGTATCCACATAACATGATCACTTTTAAAATGACGCTTTTTTTAAAAAACTGATTAAATACAGAAATAGTTGAGCTTTTAATGTTAGATATTGTCTTGAGAACAAAACCACTTAGGAAAGAGCTGGTGAGCAGAAGGAAAGCAGTCAACCCATTTAGAAATATGCCATTAACTCACAGGAACACGTTCCCTCTGGACACACTCCCAAAGAAGATCCCTGGTGAGTTTAGGCTTGCATATCATTTGTCCTATCCAGAGGGCAAATAAGTTAATGATTATACAGACACCTTGCTGGGTTCACTATTTGGTTGCTTCTCTCCATTGAGTGATGCAGATGATAAGTAATAGCATGGTAAACTTAAGACAGAGGGAGCCTCCCCGCATGCGCACACAAACATAAACAGCTGCTCCTATATTGCTAGCATACAAGTTAATTTTTGCTTTCTGTAAGATTTTAGGGTTTGATGGTTAGGTGAAGATATCCCAAAAGGATACCAAAAGATTTCTTAATAAACTGAGCACATCCCTCTACTAGAAGGAAAATGGTAAATGTATATAAAATCTCTTAAAACGTACATTACATGCTGTGGATGGGACCACCAACATGATGGCATTTCAGGAATTATTAATGGCATCTGGGAAAATAACAAGGGATTTGAGAATCCCTATAGCAGATGATAATTGGGGGGAAGGGGCAGGGAGGGAAGAAAAAGTATGTATCTAAAAGAACTTATTAAAATTTGGGCATCAAACTGGATTCAAGTACAACAGAATCACCTCTCTCCAGGGACAAAGGCAAAAGTCCTATGAGGCTACTGGCTCAGCTGCAGTGAGCTAATAAGGTTATTGGGAAGCAGATGCACTCATTAATACAGTGGTGGCACAGGATCTCCTGAGACAGGTCATAGTCATGATAATGCACACAGTAAAGTAATGTGCTCTGTATTCATGGCCAGATCCTATGGTGCCAAAGCTAAATGAACCTGTATCAGTGCCCTGTGATATTTAACCCATTGTGAGCCACAGACAGAGTCTTCAATGTCAACCTGGGAAATAGGAGACAAGTCAATATTCAGCTCAGCTTTTTTCCTAAAAGAAAGTACATTAAAGAATGATGCAGAGGTAAAAGGTACTTATTGACAACAAATCTTGAGCATGGAATTGGCAATGTCTCCATTAGAGTGGTAGTAAATAGACTACCAGTACTGTATAATCCTAAAGTATCAAAGAAAACACAGACAGAAGTTATCTGTGGTATGCTGTTGGTCAAATCATACAAAACATGCTTGCAATTTCAGTCCTGCTTTAAGTTATATTTCTTGACGTTCCATTGGCTTCAGTGTTGCTCATGTATGATTAAACAAGAACATGTCAAAATTCCGTTTTTATACTAGGATATAGCTCTCTTATACTGATAAAAATAGATTTGTGGAAGTAAAATAAACAATATATTTGGAATAGAATGAAGGAAGAATTTTTGAAATTGTTAAGCAATTTGTACTGAATAAAAATATTACATAAGACAAGAAAAGGGGGGTTTTGGCTTGTAGAATTGCTTACACGGAAATTGTTAACTACCGTATATGAAATATTATACTGAAATTTACAAGTGGGTTTACCCCCTTTTCCCTGATTGAAGGAATCATTTAGGACCAATAATATAAAAGAACATTTTAGCAGTAGTTCATCAAAAGTAACTAATACATTGTTTGGGGAACACTGAACCTATTTTAGAGTAGGCCTGTTCTGAACTAAATCTAGCAACAAAGGTGAACGTTTTGGTTAGTCAGAAGGAAACTAAACTTAAAAAAAACTCCTGTAAAATCTAAAAACTCTAAAAGTAGGGAAGGGGAACCAAAACAAACAAAAAGACAGACATTGTTATCATACATTTTAAGAAGCAAATAAAATACATATACCTACTTATAAAGCTGGGAAAACATCGAGCATAGGGTAGAATTATGATTATGAAACAGGATGTTACTTTGCCAACATTTTCAAAATGAAGGAAGTAGAAAACTGCTGTCCTGTGGCTAACTCTTTTGCAGCTTAAATCTGGTAGCTGTAAATGTAGCCAACACAAATGCCCCTTGGTCTACCGTAACATACCTCATTGGGACTGTAGGGCAGAGAAATATGTAGGGCAGAAAAAAGGCAAGAGCAGTGAAGGTAGCTTGATTACTTGCAAGGAGGCAGCCTTGTCCCTCTTGATGGGCTACACCAGAAGCTATCTATTTAGCACAGCAGACAGATGGATATGATGCTGGGAACTACATGTTGATTTCCTAGCTGCAGAATTTCCTGATTGTTGTGATCCCTGCATTGCTTTGGATTGATAGTATGCCTTGACTTTGGATTGTGCCTTGTGAACTCTGAATCTTTCTTGCCTCATGAATCCTCTAGTGTTGTGGATTTAATTTTGACTGGTGTGTTTGTCTTGTTTGAGAAGCTTTCGAGTGTCTTGTGGACTCATTGGCTGTTGCTCTGTGGACTAGCATTGGTTTGCTTTTGGCTGGACTTAATTGGGACAGTTCTAGGTTTTTAGTGAAGGGAATTACTGGGAAATATTAATAAACCTACTAAATCACTGTCCATGTGAGTGAGCAGGACAGCACAATGACAATGATCCTAAACATTCCAGTAAATCTATTGGAATGTTTTGGTAAATCTACCAAAGAATGGCTTAAAAACTCAAGAAATTAAGGGTTCTGTAATCGCCATGACTGTATTTACTGTACTTCCTTTGATTGTATATACTGTTCAATCAATCAATCAATCAATCAATCAATCAATCAGTTAGTCAGCCAATCAATATGAATAGGGGCTAATCTAAGTCTTGCAAGAAATGGTTTAATATTCCATAAATCTTGGCCAAATATAGCTGAAAGATTAGAATATAGCATTGCACTTTATAACAATAGAACACTTATTTTTAACCTGTTAATTTAAAATATTATTAACAAAAAAAAACTTCAAGGAATGCATAATTCACATATATGACACACAACAGAGGTTTCTCAAGAAAATATATATCTGCTTTTTCTACTATTTTACTTTTTTATCTACTTTTTCCAAATACCGCTTACAATTATCTGGTGTTTTTATATGAACATATAATTGTTATTTCTATAATTCTGTCTGCAATCCTAAGGATACTAACCCATAATGCATTGGATTTAGTATTAAAAGAATTTACGCCGTACAGCATGTTTTTTAAAGGATAGATAAAATGAAAGTCAAAATGACTCAGCTGACTAGGAATCACTTTGTATGCAACTGTAAATGTAGTTTCATTGAAAATGTGCTTTAAAAAAATCTTCCTTTTTTGAGGTGTGAAGCTTTAAACCAAATTATTCAACCAAATTAAATGCCAAATGGAGATGATCCATAGTCCAAGGATAGTTCTGCTCTTCTCAAGAAAATCTTTAAGAATAAAACTGAAAATCAGATCTTTGCTCTAATTACTACATTCAGGTTCCAGTATTCTAAGAGATTGGGATAGAATTTATATCTGAAGTGTTCCTTCATGAATTGATCAAATTCAGTCCTGCATTCAGATCAATTTGAACTGGATATTATATTAGCAACATTCTTAATATACCCTTACATTTCAGAACCCAAGCAACATCCGCCCCTGACAAAAAATCATAGCACAATCAGATAAACAATATTTTGTAGTCTGAGAGCCTTTAGTCTGAGAGCAGGGTCAAGACACAGAAGTGAGCAAGGTGTGATTAAAATGAAAGTATTCTTTAATTTTAATTAAATGAAAGTTATATTAACAACCCTTAAGGTGGGTTATTAAGCAATTTCTTTATTACATTTGTTAATTTAAGCTTTCTTTCACATTAAAAAGTTACATTCACGAAGTTTTTTTTTGGAAGGGCTGTAGTGACAGCAACAAGGATTAAGATGACAGCATGGTTACTATGCTATAAATTAGATACCCATGGGATATGTGATTGCTCACATACCATTTTTTTAACCACATTATATAAAATTTTCAGGTAACAGATGAATAAAACAAACAATAACATTGATCCTCATGATGTTTAAGTATCCTATAACACCAAATCAGAAAGATCTAAGAAAAAAAATGTAAAGGAGAAAATGTATTTTGGTCAAAATTAAGATAGCTTTTGTGTGTATTAAAACCTTTTAAACACAGCATTATTAGTTTGGTCCAACATTATCTCCTGCAGTGAGTGGAGGCAGGCCAGGAGTATGAAGGCTGCTGAGCAAAACAGGAAGAAAGTGAACTGTGAAATTGGTAATTTTATGAGTTTCACCGGGGGGGGGGGGGGGGGTTTTTTTTT
>JANHFM010004885.1:280897-294166 GCA_032468115.1 Grayia smithii | reverse complement strand
TTTATTTTATTTATTTTATTTTATTCAAACTTGTATGCCGCCCTTCTCCCGAAGGACTCGGGGCGGCTCACAATAAAAAATATCCAATAAAAACATATATCCATGGACAAGACATAATAAACAATGAGACATACAACATTAAATACTTAAAATATCGAAAGAGTAAAAAGGGGCAGTAAAGAAGTTAAAACCCAATTTAAATATATAAAAATATAAAATTGGTCAGTGAAAGCCTATTTGGCGGAACAGCCATGTTTTCAGGTCGCGGCAGAAGGAGCAAAGGTCTGGGACAGTCTGAAGGTCTATGGGTAGGTCTTTCCATAATGAAATGAAATTATAGACCATTGGTAACTTTTTAAAACTCAGGTTAATATATGCATATACATACATACATACACACACAATGCTCCTCCTCTTCCTCTTCCACTTTACAATAGTTTGTACTATATTTTTTGGGAAAGTATTTCTATTTCTATTCTTTGTAACTCCATCTTTCTACTAAGTTGCCTGGATTTTCAAAACCAAAAAGAGTGAAAGCCAATATACCTTTGGTTCACTAAATATAAAAGAAGGCAATACTCTACAATTTTATGAGGTTGTAGAGAATTGGATACAGATGTAGAAATAAGTATTTTCTTTCTATGAAAATCAACCCTAAATCAGGATAACATTAACAAAGCAAGAACTACTCAAATTTAGGTAAGATAGTTTTAATGCTAGTTTGGATTAAATTTTGAAAACTGCATAGAGTGAGTACATTTTGACAAAATCTCACAATCTTCCCAGGTTTCTTTCCATCTGGATTAAGTTGCCATTTATAGATAAATTATCAACTGACTTGTCATTCAACTCTTGTTTGTGTCTACTTTCTCTTTCATTCCTTTTCCAGCTTTCCCACAACTTTCCACAACTAAAAACCATGTACTTTGATTCTCAAATTTCAAGATGAATGCCTACATTTACTTTTGACTTTGTATCAGTCTTGTATTGCTCTGTTCATCCCTGCCCACAAACTTGCATATTTATGTTACCATAAAGAAATGGAGAATCAAAACAATGCTGCTTTGCATCAACTTAAATTACTTGTGAGGTGAAGCATGTTGTCTCCTTGGCCATCTTTCAAGAATTTCATTTTAGGTGAGCAAAAACTTGATTCTTGGCTCCTTTTGGAAAGGAAAGACACTTAGGTCCCTTTATATTTGTCAAGGGAGATTGATTACAATCTAGCAGATATCTGCCATTTAAAGACTTCTGGCATCCTCTGATAGTCCTCCATTGGTCATGTCGACTGCTTTTACCATCTGATAAACTTCATTCACAGACTGGGCCTTACCTACTACTTTCAATTTGGGTGGCTGCCTTCTGTAAACTGTTAAGCAGATGTGAACTCATCTTCCTAAGGTGATTAGAATTAGAGTGAACCAAATTTATATGTGTACCCATGTTCAAGTATTTGTGCAAAAACAACGGTATTTATTTGTAACTTAATTTCATGGCAAATGATACCTTGGTTATCATTGATTCTGTTAGCCTTTATTCCTCCCTTCTGCTCATCCCCCTCCCACTCATCCCCTTTTTTCAAAATGCAATTAATATAGTTTTGTGTTAAATGATTCAGTGAAAGTAAATCTTTTATATTCAGGTAAGCAATTCAGCCTTGTACGGTTTTATGGGAATTAGATTTTTTGAAGTCTGTGTTGAGCATGCCCATAACTCTGACAGAGCCCTGCAGGCTCTTGTCTTCACCTTCAAATCATAAGACAGAGAAATCAAGCTCCCTCTGTGCTCTCAATTATACCAAAAAACACGGAGCAGAAGTCTTCAGTAATTCAATCCCTGTGGAAGCTTCTTCATACTGTTTGCACTGTTGGAACTGCTGACAGCAGCAATCCCACAATTCCTCCTGGTAGGCTGTCAAAGTTCCTTATACAGCGTGAGAGGCACTGCTCTGTCCCACTGCTCCCTCTCCAGAGGGCTTTAAGCACATGCATGACTTTTGATGCTTGCTTGATACAGTGGCCAAGAGGCCAGAAAACATCACAACGAGAGTTCTTTACACACTTATAAGGTACCTTGTTCTCAAACTAATAGGAATTGTGGCTACATGTGGCCTAGCTGGTTGTAATTTAATCACAAGTACAGCTGCATAAACATTGTACTATGGAATGTCTGCCTGCAATTGGATTCTTTCTTTGAAACTACACTGGAGAAAATTCCTGAATGCCATTTTCCATATGGTTAATGAGCAAATGTATCATGGCTAACTTTAATTTATGAGTTGCAGTGATTCTAGCACATGTGTGCAAAAACAGAGTACCCATGGCTCTTTCTTATCACACAATAACATTTCATAGTTTACTGCCAAATGACACAGAAAAAGAGCTACTGTATATTCTTAATTGGCTTAAGCGCTCCAAAAACCCGTCTTTAGCTTTCCTTCCAATACCAGTCAGACTTTTCAGATAACAGCAAAATAATAAGAAAGTACATTTTGCTGAAGGCTTGTTCAAAAACAATGGAAAAGGCTTTGCTCATTTAATTTCAAAGGAGTAGCATTTAAATTATAGCTGAATCAGTTATGTCTGTATCTTCCAACTTACATATCTACATATATGTGTGGGAAAATAGGGAATAGTCCTTGGCCTATATTTCTGCTTATGGTTTTTATTTGCATTAATATGATCCATAATAAGGTAAACCAAAAGGGTATTTTTAAAAAAAGCACAGGTAAAAACAAACTAAATAGTTTGACCTGCTTTATCCGATGCCTATAGAAAGAATGTTGGTGTCATAATACTGAATAGATTAAGCTACTCTTGCAACATCCAGATGTATTAAGAATGCAGTAACAGGAACCCCATGTCTGGTAATCTTTGTCCATGCTGGCTTGGAATTTTGGATATTGCAATTCCCACTTTCTGGAGAATGTCTTATTAAATCCAAATGCATAGGTAAAGAATAGGAGATCCCTGGCTTAACAGTAGTAACCGTGAGAGGGATTTAGGTGTCCCGGTGGATCACCTCTTAAAGTAGGAGCCAGCAGTGTTCTATGCCTGCCAAAAAAAGTCAATGCAGTTCTAGGCTGCATCCACAGAGGGAGACCATCAAGGTCACGGGAAGTGATAATACCACTTTATACTGCATTGATGAGACCATACTTGAAATACTGTATCCAATTCTAATCACCACAATTCAAAGAAGATGCTGAGGCCCTAGTAAGAATTCAGAGAAGAGCAACAAAAATAAATGCTAAGGGGTCTTAAGGCTAAATCATATTATGAATGCCTAAGGGACCTAGGTATAAGAAGAGAAGGCTCAAGAGAGATATCAGTCTTCCAATGCTCACAGGGAAGATGGTGTTGGATTTATTTTCCATTGCACTTGAGGGTAGGACAAGAAGCAATGAGTGGAAGCTTGTTAGAGGGAAATAAGGAGGAATTTCTTGAAAGTAAGATTTATTAATTAATAGAACACTTGCCTCGGTTGTGAGTGCTCAATCCCTGGAGGCTTTCAAGAAAAGATTGGAAAACCATTTGCCTGGGATGGTATAAGGTCTCCTGCCTTGGGAGAGGGTTGGACTAGAAAATCTCCAAGATCCTTCCAGAATTCTATGAATTCTGTCCGGACTTAGTTTTTGATATGTATCTTACACATTTTTGCTGCTTTAGAAGCAAAAACAACAATAACAACATTGTTTGGATTGTTGGTGTTCCTTTTGTACTTCAGGCAAAATCAATTATACTTAAAGCAGTTCACAGTTGTCACTTCTTGGGACATAAACATTTCTGGTCCGAGGAAGGACATACAGTAATATGAACTAAAAAAAGGGAGGGGAAAGAGATTATTTTTTGTAGGATTCCAGTAGTAATGCTAGGTTGAAGTTGAAAGGTAGACTACTGGACTTTATTTTACATCCTTCCATTTAGAGCAGGATTTAAAATTATGGAGAATATGCATGAAGACTAAAATTTTTTTACCAGTAATATGTCTAGTAGTTTACTTGTAAACAAGTATTTGCATTTCTTTCAGTTTCTTTAAACATATGTCAGCTTTCTTTAATAAACATTCCTGATGATGAGCTGAACTTCAGATCTTTGAAATTATAACCAGCGTTGCCGTTCACATTTTAAATATTTAGAGGAGGGAATCATTTTATAAATGAAACCTCTTTGGGCATGCTGACCAGCCATTTTGGAATGTAAGTCAGCATGTCTCATCCATATTGAGATAGTGATTATACATCACATTTCTGTTACTCTATTGTATTCTTGGAGGGCATGTGATTTAGGAATAACTGGAATGAAGAGGTTTTTGAGATCCTTATTTATCAGTATTTGAGCTCTGCCGATGAAATTAGATACTACTATCTAAAATTATTAAAGTAATAATTAAAATAATAAATTATTAGATTTGAAGGGAGAGATAGGAATGGTTCTGCTTATTACTTGGTTTCATATTTCAAAAATAAATTGCTCTAGTTCATTTCAGTGCCTTTGGTAGTACTGGAGGGCAAATATGGTAACATTCTACTGCTGATCAGTCCTATTTGCGTGGAGCTCCATTCTAATAATGCCCTTATTAGTACATCACTAATGGGTGGAGGTATCATATTATATTATTCTACTGTTTCATCAACAATATGTAGTTTTTGACTCTATTGCCAGGTTCTGCATAATTATATTGTCAGTTCTTCAATTATTCTTAATACTACTATATTTTATGTTTCATTTAAAATGATTTGAATTTTATTTTAATCTATAACACACTGATATTATAAATTTCATTCTATGTATCTGTGCACTGTTAATAACAAAGTTGCTTATTTATTTACCTATAGGTTTAGGTTTGTTTTTATAGCTCCAGAAAGAAAAATGTTAAAATGCACTAAACCATTTTATAGAATCAAAACTCATAATTCACTCCATGGAATTGTGTGGTCTCTTGGTTTATCCCCAAAGCCAAGCCAAGTGCAGTATCTCACCTGGTTCAATTTTTGAGGATAGCTTATTATCTTCATGGTTTGGTCCCAAATTTTTGATTTTTAGTTCTTTGAAATTAGCTCTGGGAGTACTTACATCCTGCATGGAATATCCATAAGAAAATTAGTCCATTGCTATTTACATAACTCACCCACTGAGATAATAGATGTACTTTGTTAAAGGAATTATACAAAAATTAAAAGGAAATGCACAATCAGAAGCTTTCTCTCTCTCTCTCAATATGTACAGTACGTAGACACATGCTTAGGCTCATTGAAATAAAATAGACTCATGAAATAAAAAGTCTTGTGAAATGTATTTCTTGATTGAAGCCTTTTTATAACTGACTGATGGCCATGACAGTGACAGATGTCAATTAATGTTTAGTCTCATTATTTACAATAAAAGAAATAAAGGTTGTACTGCTTGAGAATGATGGGAATCATAATCTGTTATAGCTAGTGGATATCAGGTTTTGGAAGGATGAATTTGGCTCTGTTATTAACTTATCATTTGTTATGTTACTGAGTACTTAATGAATATAGATTGAGGAGCATCCCTTGGTCAAGCTCTCCTTTAAAAAAAAGGATATTATCACGTAGGTAGACACAGTTCACCTTTGCAAAACATTCTGATGTCTGGGGGAAAATCACAAAACTGTCATCCAGATGGCAGGTTTCAGATGCCACATCTAATAATATTCCTATTAAAAAACCCCAGATATGCCATTTATTTGGAAGTGGTCAAAAATAATTTTAACTAAATATGTGCACTTCCTTTGAAGAATTTTATTTTCAATAAAAGTTTATCAACTATGGGTGGCTACACTTATTTAAATTAAAAAGAAATCCCAATAATGGATAAAATCAAAACAGACAAATAAATAATGCTAATCTTAAAAGGAAAAAGAAAAAAAGGTCCTATATAATATCAGCAATCATAGGCAGAATAGATAGAAATTGTTTTCTCTCACATATAATTGCTGATATTTTGTGATATTTTTATCTAAGTATAAAACCAGGTGATCCTAGAACTGGCTTTGAGCCTTTAGTTATCCAAATGCTCATTTTTAAGAAGAAATCTAGTAATGTAATTGCATATGAATTCTATAAAAATGTTTGACTTTGAGACTGACCATATGTCGTGGGTAGGAACGAAAGAAAAAAATAAATGTAAAATGTTTCAGGTTTATAGAGGGCCAAAATATTTCGGATCAATAATTGCTCAACTATTATTAAGCAAGCATTTGGTGGCAAAGGAGGAGCTATGAATTTATTAAACTAACCAGAATTATGGGCTATTTTGTGGCTTTGTTCCCATCTGCCAAATTGGACTGTCTGAAAAATAGCACAGAGAAGACAGTCTTTCATATAGATCACACATGACAAAGCAATTCAGCTTTCCCCTTTCTGTTAAAGGCACTGTTCTGTATTTTTTCAAAAACATACTGTTAGCCTTCTGAAGGACTGAACAGCTTTTTAAAAGCATTTAGAAAATATGTACAAGGATGAAAAGATCACTTGCATAAAAGCGAGTATGCATGCACAAGGTGAAAGCTTAATGAAACATTATGCGCAATCCAGAATAGCTCCAAGGTTAAGGGAGTCCGAGTCAGTCTTCTGCAGATCCATTTCCTCTCTCCAGGCTTCTCATGTTAACCCAGTGATTTAGTACTCTGCATTAAGAGCAATTCACCTGCCTCTGGTGTCCCAGTGGCCTGTCTCTCTGGGGAGTGAGGTGGAGAATAAAAAGTTCCACATATGGTAAAGTCAAGCTGCTTGGAGCCTGCTGAGTGTCTGCTGTGGGGATAGCAGCTCCTGAAAGCCCCAGCTGGTACTTGGAAGAGATTCTGCATTACTACACCTCAGTGCCTGCTTGGTTCCCTTCGGAAACTGTTGGCTCCACATACGACAGCCATTTTAGATCTCTTCAACCCTTTTCTCCCGATTCTGTATCCAACTGAACAGTTGGTCCTCTACTGCTGGATAATCAAATTCTTCCATCTGGTCCTATCCCTGTGGAACTGAAAAGGTGTAGTATGCACCCGGTCCCAAACACATACCAGGAGAGGCAATGCCTTACTAACAAAAAGCTGTCAACAATAGAAAGCACTATAAAGTCTATTTTAAAGCAAAGGGGGAGGAAAAGATTTAAATATCTATAAAATACATGTGAAAGGGGGAAATAGGAGAAAATACCTCTCTGCTAATGAAATACTAAAAAGAAGTGCTGCTGCTACCATTCAAGGGGTTTTAAAAGCAGGAAAACAAATAAATAATCAGAAAGTCAATTACCCCTGATTCTCTCTCTAGCTGTATTCTCACACAAATGTAGATCTCTATAAAAGCTCTCTGGTAAATAAATAAACATGGTAAATCTTCAGAAATGCACTGCACATAAATCTTGTTACTGCAAAAATAAATACTGAAAGTGCCACTTTTAGTAAATAATATTGGGACGCATTGTCATATTGAGATCACAGCCTTCTATTATGCATTTTAAATAGTGATATATTTTTAGGGGTGTGGGGGTGGAAAAGACATGAAGAACGGAAGACTTTTTAAAATGCATTATTTTACTTGAGCTGTTGTTAGCTTTATCTTCATATTTTAAAATATGAAATCAACAGAAATTCTAACAACAGAAACTGCACCCTCACTATGTAGCATATACATATTTGTAGACTATTAGTCATGGATTCAACTATTGAAAGTCTCCATAGGAAGGGAAACACCATGTGCAACACTCTCTATGGATTCCTTTTTCACATACTTAAAGGTTACACATGCTCTGAAATGTGAAAATATGATCCACGCTGAACGTGATGTTGTCCCCTTCCTATTGCAGCGCCCATAAGTAAGAGGCTTCAGAATATTTATAAACTTAATATGGCAGATAATGTATTAGAAATTATCATTAAGCAGGGATCATATACTGATTCAAAAGCAGGGTAACAAACCACACATCTATTAAAATATATGTAAATTCATACCAATTTTCTATTTCTAGTCCCATTGTGCATTAAGATATGAATTACTTGTGAAAAATCTCAACGTGGGCTTTTGTCAGTGCTTTTTGAAACACCCCTTTCCAGAGAATAATAAGACTCTACCCATATGTAGGGGAGTCTCATATTCTTCTTTTGGCCACAACTACTATTCATCTCTAAGAGATTTCAGTGATGGTATGTTAGATATGTAGCTAAACAACTGGGTAAAAAAAATGTATGGCTCACATGTTATTTGTGGTCAAGGGCAGTGAGTGTGTGAAGTCCTCACAAACAAGACACTTAAGAAGGTAAATTCTTGCCAGTCTAGTTAATGACTGGTAAGAGCTCAAGAACTACACTTATTTTACTGTATCCTCTGAAGAAATATGAATGTTTTTCTAAATAAGCAAAATTTTTTGGCAATGTACAGATTTGTGTGTAGATTTGTGTGAGCGTTGGTAGATGTTGGGCTGTTGCGATCATCATCAGCAGGCAACCTGAAGCTGCTATTTTATGTTCTTTCTATAACAGTTCATACAGTTAAAATAGCAACTGCAAATTATTGTGAATATTACTCATTTTTTAATTTCCCCCTGCCCCATACTCTTAAACCCGGTAATAACATTCAAGTAAAATTAGTAATATGTCCTATTATTGTTGTATTTTTTAAAAAGCATGATTATGTCATTAAATTTAAATCTTAATATGGTTACTTAAGAATATGGAGTCCAATTGAATGACACCAAAGTCTATAGTATTATGTTTCCACAGCAGCAAACTAGGGCATGAGCACAATAGTGCAATTTCACTCATTTTCCTAAGAATTTCCTTAAAACTGTTAGGCATTGAATGCTTTATCTTTCATTAATTTGCCTAATCCCTCTCTAAAATCTGAGGCCAGAATTTTTTATTTTGTTAAACAGTGTTGAGCTTATGTTAAGAAAAAAGTATTTTTTTCAGGTTAAAAAAAGTATTATAAAATCTCTAACTGTAAAAGCAAATTTCAAGGTATCTACATATGTAGGTTCATGACTGAATATCCCAAATCTTTACTTATCATAAAAGAGACAAACATTTTAGGAGTATCTTGTTATTAATTTCTGGACTCTGATACTTTGAACACTGACCAATTTAAGGAACATTTAAACATTAAATTCATGCAATACGAAGAAGACATTCAGCAAGCAATTTATAGCATTTTCTTTACAGTTTCTGTCAACATAGTGATTAGTTGCTAGATTAGTGCTAGAAATAATGATCAATTATTTTAATACAATCTCATAAATAAACGAATAGACTCTCTTTGTTTCTGTCCTGATTGGTGGAAAATCAATTGTCTATTGCCTGGAAATGACTGACTTTCCATTTTTGATATTTACTAACTGCATTTGGACACAGCATTTTCTGTGATGCCATGAAGAATGAAACAAACAAAAATTATTTTTAAGTAAACAAATGCTATGAAATATTTATGGTGCTGAAAATTAATTACAATTAAAGCATATCTTCTTTCTAATGGAAAGTGCGTGGATGTTATGAATACAGAATAACAATATAGTTTAACCTTAGAACTTGTAATATAATTTTCTGGTGTAATATCAAGAAGGAGATACTTTGCTTTAGCATAGTAAGCATAAAACTTCAAGAATGTATTACTGTTGTGCATAAATTCTGTAGCAATTCTGCATAATCTCCTTGAAGACTCAATAAATTGAGTTAAATGTTAATTGTTATTTAATTCATATTTAAACACATCAGGAGAAGATGCACTTGTGATTCTACTAACGTCTGGTGAAGATTGATGATAGATAGATAGATAGATAGATAGATAGATAGATAGATAGATAAAGATAGGAAAGATAGGAAAGATAGACATGGGTAGATAGATATGATATACCAGGTACAGGCAATTAAAGATAGAATATGTACAGATAGTCTTGGATGTATCACCATAATAGAGTCTGGAATTTCTGTTGTAAATCATGTAGATCAAGGTATTCATATGACTGAACCCAATTTTTCTACTTTTTGTAGTGGTTAAGTGAATGATACAGCCATTAAGTGAATGATGTGGTTGTTAAGTGAATCCAAGTTTTCCTATGGGCTTTTTTAATTGGAAACCAGCCCCAAATGCTGGAAATAGGCAAAAAAGATTGTAAATTATGATCACATGATTGCAGAATGCTGCAACTAGTTCTAAAGATGAGGTAGTTGCCAAGCACTCAAAACAAGGACATGTGAATGCAGTGTATGTGTGTAGCCATTGGAACTTAAGAACTGAGTCATTAGCTTTTGGGAGGTCTGTTATACCTTTGTAAAGTTGCTAAGCAACCAGTCATTAAGCGAGGACTACTTGTGTGTGGAACAAACCTCTGGAGTGTAATGGAAAAGGATTAGTTTCCTTGCTTGCCATGATGAATGCATCATGAAAAATAAAGGGGGGACATTGAATGAAGTTTTCTGTTGTCCCTGACCTGTGAGCTTTGCCATATGTTATGTTCTTCTACTTATCTCAATGCAAAACTTCAAGTTATTCTCCACAGTTAGACATCTACAGAGACCTAGAGATTTAGGATGTGTGTGTATCCCTCCTCTCACCATGTGTGTGTCTGTGTGTGTGTGTGAGTGAGTGAGTGTGTGTAGCTGAATTACTGAAAGCATACAGTTTCATATTCAATACCTAATATAAAGCAACTGCAATTCTGTAGATTAATTCTATAAAGATTTCTCAAAGAATACAAAAATTGGTTTTGATATCCATCCAAAGTCTTGATTGTAAGACTGGTCATACTCATCATAAAGCCTCAGGCTTCTCCCTTGGAATTTCAAGGAATTAATTTTTTACTAAACACCTGCTAAAGGGCTGTGTTCTGCACTTGGGCATACAATTTAATCTTTTTGTGTTGTCTCCCAGCATTTTCATTGCTGTTTGAGTAATTCACACAGGGAAAATCTGAGTCCAGCACTAAAGAGATAAGCTCGTGTGGTAATACCTACATGTTCAGACATTTTAAAACACTCATCTCACATTTTCCTTTTCCATAGTACAGCCCACAATATTTGGTACCTTTTTTTAAAAAAGAAGGCTTACTTATTAGCAATAACAATATAGTTGTTATGCTCCATCACAGTGTGTATAAATACTACATCTATTGCCTTACTCACCTCATACAACAGAATCCAAATTAGATCCTATTATTATAGTGAAATCTCACACTCAAAAGCAGTTAAGCTTCTTTGAATGGATTCCCTATTGCACAAAAAGTATGCCAGTCTTTGACTGCCAAAATCAATTAGTCGCATTCATTATGCCTCTATTTATTAACACTGCACTCTTTATAATGCATTTGCTGCTGAACAAAAGAAAGTTATGAAATATCAAATGTATGTTATGATTACAATTATGGCAAAAGGAGTAACAATCACTCTTAGCTGGATTCAACAGCCTTGTAAAGATTACATTTGAGGTGGCGGATTTATGATCTCTCCAAAGGAGAATTCATTCCAATTTGTCCATTTGAACACAAAAAAGATACACGATTGGTTACAGGTTATTGACTCTAATAGTGAAAATCTTATTGTCCTTCGTCTTCTCGTTATCCAGCTGCATGAATTGCAAGACATTGACAAGTGCCACTGTAATCTGTACCAATTTACAATCAAGTGGTTAATATTACAAAGCTTCATTTTATAATTAGGCTTCTTGACTCCACAAAATATAATCCTGATCCAGAAGAGACTTCAAATCAGGATATGATCTTACTGACCATTCACATTATTCAGTATTTTTACTGCTTTGTATAGCCTGTCTTGATTACTCAGTATGATCCAAAATGCCAGCCTGCTCTACAAACTAATTAATCAGTTATTAATAGTTATTAATAGTTATTAAATAAGAAACAGAATGAATTAAATAAATAGATAATACCCTGTTTCCCTGAAAATAAGACATCGCCTGATAATAAGCCCAATAGGGCTTTTGAGCACATGCACTAAAATAAATCCACCCCAAAAATAAGCCCTCCCTGAAAGTAAGTCCTCCCCAAAAATATTTAAACACATGTGCAGCTGGTCCCTGCCATTTCCTCTGGTTAGGATTAGGGAGACAGAGCTGGAAATCAGGTAAGACAGCAAAAGAAGTCCTGTCTTGCTCCATGCACCCCAAAATAATAAGAGCTCCCCAAAAATAAGGCCAACCACTTATTTCGCGGTTCAAACAAATATAAGACAGGGTCTTATTTTCAGGGAAACACAGTAGAGGGAGAAATAAATAAAAGTTATGACTTCTCAGTTTCTTTCCCTCAATAGCTTACTTGCATGCAAAATTTGTGATGTGCTATAAACTTCTGTAGGTAGCGGTGTAATATAGCAATGGCATACAAGTAAGGAATACTGAAGCTCTTCAAGACTTACTTGCTGTTATTGAAGTAATGAGGATCAGGGTGGCAGTTTTTGCATTGCAGATATACCTCCAAATGGATTGTAGTTTTTTTGCAAAAGGGAGACCGCAACATCTATCAGATTGAATCCTATGGTGTTCATTCTCTACTCAGTGTGAGCTGGTCGAATCTTCCCTGTCCTATGTTCCATATAAATGGGCTTGATTCCAATAGATTTTCTTTTTTTCTCTCTTGTTTCCCCCCCACCCCACTTTTCTCTTGATGCTACTTTGAATCATAACATGAACATTTTCCTTAAAAGTCTGAATATAATAATGATCCATGACTTTTAGTGCTAACTTAGATACCAGGAAAGATTAAGCAATGGCAAGTAGAGAAAGTTCATTTTAGAGCTGATCTGGGAAGTAGTGAATCAATCACACATCTTGTTGAATCAAAGAGCTGGAAGAAACTGGGCATCTAACTTGACAAAGCCTAATGTTTCATTGAAAACCTTTATTCTAATTTGGTTACAATAGCACCAGCAAAAAAAAAAAAAGACCCATTACTTTCATCTCTAAAATTGCTGTCAAGACTCCAGAGACTATAAACAACATCTTTCACTGCTCTGACCCCCATGCAATTTTAAATCCCCCAACCTTTCTGAGCCTGTTGGTGAGCGGCCCCATTACATCTTAATGATGGTCATTAATTTCTAAAGAGTGTTAATTTCAGATTTTTAATCACCCCTTAACTATTCAATTAAATTTCAATAAAATGTTAAGTACGTACAAGTCTTCTCATTTTTCCTAAAACGCTTACAACATTAAGATGACTGAAGTCTAGTGATGAAAGTGAATGAAATTAATAGGTTCAGCTTTTACTACATCTATAAACAATTTGGCTTTTTAAACAGTCTACA
>JANHFM010004885.1:270897-275897 GCA_032468115.1 Grayia smithii | reverse complement strand
AGGTGTGATTTTAGCTTTGTTGATTATCTTGCTGCTAAATTAGTGACATAGAAATTATGCTTGACCTAGGCAAAACATGGTTATCCAAATCAGCTGAAGCCAAGATATGGATAAGAGATGATGTTGCTATATGGATAGATGATGGTTTCACTAAACTAATAACTTTTTCAGATATTCAATTTTCCATCTGCATTTTGGTAACATAATGAAGTTTAGAATAACATTAGAAATTCTAAATTCTCATTATTGGACTATTGCTTTTTTATCTGAAATTTAGAACTGGGGATCTCATCTAAATTTAGAGAAAAATGATTGGCACATATCAAAATTCACATTTAGTAATGAATAATATTTACAGAAAAGGAAGCACTGAAAGGAACACAGAGTCTAAAGCTGTGCTGGAATGTTGATGATAACAGCTACTATTCTAAACCATTTGATTAAATTTAGCCATCGGAACATTTCCAAGTTCTAATAAAGCAGCAATTACATCTGAAAAGGGAACACAGCCAAAAACCTTACTATTCCAATATCTGTCTTTCAAGCAACCTGCTACAATATAAGCTACTTAGTTTTGATCATATACACATCCAGAGTCTTGGAAAAGATGAATTGCAGGTGATTTTACAGCACTCTAAACTGATTTCAGATCTAAGCTTATTTCTCAAACGTTACGAGTTTGTGTTTAATTTGAAGTGGTAAAAGTTGATTATTTTGTTTAGCCTTTTTTAAAACACAAATGTTTCTTTTCTTTCCCTATTTTTTCCATTCAATAATAATAATATATAAAGTGTGGTATGATTTTATCATATTTTGTTTTAAAATTACATTGAACAGAAAATGTTATTATATTCGAAAGTGTAAAACTAAAAATTATGAGCTTTAACAGTTATATATTTGCAATATTTTAAAAAGTCCTTTGCTGTATTACTTCATTCATAAAAATGTAAAGCTTTGCATTTGATACAAAGTAGTTGAACTTGGATAGGATAGTATTTGGGTTCTGATTTGGTGAAGATAATTTATTCATCACAATCATACATGTCTGTTCTTTCTCCTAACTAATCATATCAGCAAATTTCGCGCGTGCACGAAGAGAACTGGTAGTGAAGGTGGGTAGAACCCACCCTGATCCAAACACCATCCCTAGAAAACCTGTGACATATTTTTTTTTATCTGACCTACCTGAAAGCTCTGACAGTTATGAATAGATAAAAATAAGTAATCCAGATATCGCTAAACCTCAGTTTCTAGCATTGCTCAACATTTCCTATAATATCTTAAAATGCTGGGAGATGTACTACAGGAGCAAATAAATGTTCCCTACTCAAGACTAATTCAATGGTCCTCATAGCTTACAACATGTAATAAAAGTATTTGATTAATAATACTGTTATTTGATTTCACTGCAATTTGATTCTGTGAAAGTACAGGGAGGATTGCTATTTTGATGGGACATCAACGTAATTATTTTAAACTTTTGACTGATTTAATTATTTTGTTTATGTCTTTTATGTATTTGTTTTGTCTTAAAGAAGCAGATTTTTTTTCTCTTCCTCCCAAGAAAACGATTAGATTCTTAATGCATGTTCTTAGAAAGAAATCTCCAACAATAAAAAACTAAAAATAATAATAATAATCATAGAGCATAGATGTCTCTTCTTAGCATAAAGCAAACAACACATGACAAGTTGAACTATTATAATTTGGATTCAACGTATGAAGTGTGTGTGTGTGTGTGTGTGTGTGTGTGTGTTGGAAAAAGCAAAAGTGATGACAATTTGTTTATTTATTTGTTTGTTTGTTTATTATTTCGACTATGTAAAGACATAAACTTGTTTATCTAAAGAAAAAAACATACAGGGACAGGGGGAGTCAATTATCCCAAAAAATTAAGGCAATTCGATCATGTAATATTACAGATTATACAACCGATTCATATTACTATAAAATTCCAATGGCCTTATTCTAAATTCAAACAATACGATAATGTAAGTTTTCATATTGACACTATGATTTAGATTTCTGTTCTTTTTCCAAAAACTTTGCAGGCAGGGACAAAAATAGAAGAGATTTCAATAAGCTAAAATCTTGTATGTTAACTTTAGTGTGTATTATATGGCCAAGTCAGTAAGATAGTAATGTATCCGTACTCAGATGCTTATCAGTCATTCCATGCACACTGATACACTAAGTCCCCATGACCTTGAAGTGCAACCCTAACATCAATACTTTAACATTTTGTACATAACTGTATATGCACATTTTACCAGACTTTGAGATAAAAGCAGCAAATTCATAGTAAGAATGCTAAGCTATTTGGACAGAAGGTAGTGAATCAAAATTTGCGAAATTTCTGCTTTCAAAAATAGCCTAAGTGACCTCTTACAGTACTCTGACCACTCCATTGCAAGCAGGAGGCAACCCCTGTGAAGAGTGAATTCTGGCAAAGTTCTCTCTTCACAGATGATGCACAGCTTAAGCTATAATGAGTTTTTGGGTTACAAATGCTGAACGCATTAATATTCCTTGATGATAATTATCACAGTATAAGCACCTTTCCCAATGTGAGTAGTGTAAAGCAACTGAAGCAGCATTTTTACCATTTTTGAAACAAGCTGGAAAACAGGATTTTGTCCTTTTCTAACCTGAGATCAACATATAATTATAAATATCTCTTCACCTAGGAATCTGTATGTGTATTGAAACGTATTTCTTCATTTCATCAATCCCCACGCTTTTGAGATATATTTTCTTATTCTCTTTCGCTGTGCCATGTAAAACAGTAATGTCTTTTTAAAATATATACAAATTCTGAAGAGCATTTGGCCCACATTTTATATTTAATATTTAAAGGTATTTCTCTTTTCTTGGCCCCTTAACAACGCATAGAATTTTTTACCAATTTATTACCAAACATTCAGAAATCTATTTGCTAGTGCATTATATGGGAAACAGTGGCTTGGATTCAGCGATTCTTTTCAGGCTAATGCTACGTTTTCATTATATATGTAAACCTATTTTCATCTTCATTGAACTAAGATTTCTATTCCACTTGTGCAAACCACTACACCAGGGGTCTGCAAACTTGGGCCCTTTTCCCACAGAAAACAAAACACCGGGAGCCACAAAAGCTGGGTGGGTGTGGCCAACTTGACATCACTCACTCCCACCCAGTCACATGACACCCCCCCCAGCCACGCTGAGGTAATTTCTTTTAAACAGGTCTCTTGCTTTCTCCCTCTCTCTCCCCCCTCCCTCTCTCTTTCTTCCTCCCTCTCAACCTTCTCCCTCTTTCTCCCTCTTTCTCTCTCTTCCTTCCTCCCTCCCTCATCTCATGGGAGAGGCGGGGCCACCCAGTGATGGGATCATCTGACAGGGAGCCGCAGGAAAGGGTCCAAAGAGCCGCATGCGGTTCTAGAGCCGCACTTTGCTGACCCCTGGAATAGAACATTGCCCGATCTATATAATCATGGAGGTATTCTACGCTTCATATCCCATGCTTACATTCAGAAAAATGTAGATTTCTGTGTCAATGCAAGATTCCTAGCTTCGTTTTGGTTTGAGTTCCTTTAGGAGCAGGGCATAGCAACGTGAACATTTGTCATCAACATGGTCAAATTCACATTAATTTTGTCTAACTGAACCCTGTTGAGATCAGATACGAATTGTGTGAGAAATGCATTTCGATAAGAAGTTGTACCACCTAAAGGGGAAGAAACAAATTATAGCATAGGCATTCTTGAGAAAGTCAAATGTGTTGCATTACAATTTGTTTTCACCACTGGTGTTTTGGAAACCGGTATCATTTTCTTTACATAAATTACAATTAAAGCTTGATTACCTGTGAGCATTATTGTCTCTGCATAAACATGTAGGGGTATTTTTTTTCCCCCTTTAAAATGGGATTTTTTTTTGTTTCCTTTGCATTAAGAAGGAAAAGAAAACAACATTTCTTTGAATGAGTTGTACTGATTTTTTTTTTTGCATAGAAGATTATTTATTGCAGCCAACATGTTGACACGCTATAAACTGTTCCTTTTCCTTCTCCTTCTTTTTTTTTTTTTTAAAAAAAAGACTAATAAGGTTAATTGTCATATGAACCCTCCCTCTGTAGTTTGCAATCTGCAAGCTTTGATTGTTTCTCCTGGGGAAATTCTGCGCAGATGGCATTTTCCTCAAGGCCCTGACCCACACAGGGCCTGCGGAGATGGAGAACAAGGTGCTTCTCCACAGACTAATTAATTTACTATTATAGCACCTGTTCCTGAATAGATAGAGCTGGAAAGGAAAACAGTCCCTTGGCACAGTGGTAGACTCACTGGTAAATGGATTTGAGCTGATTATATTAAGCCAACACTTTGATCATCTAAAGGCATTAAGATGGCAATATGTTTTTGCTGGCTGTTGCCTTCCTTATGAGTGCTGTTTGTATAATTAGAAGTGATCAGTAAGGGAAAAAAAGAAGACTCCAGTAAATAGCTTTTTTTTAAAAAAAAAAAAAAAACCCAAGCTACGCCAAATTGAAAAGAATTTCTTTGGCTTCGTAAAATGCAATCATGTTTCACTATTGCACATCTAATGATGCCCTTTTGGAAATTATAGTTCTAGGTGTCGTTCCCAAAGCCTATTCAGCTGAGAATAGGATCCCTCAATGAAGTGCACCTTCCATTCGTGAAGGTTTGCTTCTTTTGTAAAAGTTCCCGTTTGCTTGATGTGGCCGTGAACATTTTGCAGAGAAGAGATGCTCATCGTAGCTAGCAGTGAAATGTTCTTAGTGCCTTCAGTGAAAATGGACTCTCAGCACTTCTAGTTGCTAAGAGTTGACCTTCAATATTGCAAAGATACATTTATGGCCTCGTTTACTCAACGAGGTAAAGGCTCCCCTCGCACATGTGTTAGTCCTTCCCGACTCTAGGAGACAGTGCTCATCTCCGTTTCTAAGCCGAAGAGTCAGCACTGTCCGAAGACATCTCCGTGGTCATGTGGCCGGCATGACT
>JANHFM010004885.1:253397-266317 GCA_032468115.1 Grayia smithii | reverse complement strand
ATAGGACCTATTAGACTCGCCTGGAGATGGATAGAGGAGCAGTGTCTCGGTTCCTAAGACCATCGGAAATATGTTTTTGGATGGTCTTAGACGACCCCTGGGAAAGGGTCGTTCCAACCCCCAAAGGGGTCCCGACCACAGGTTGAGAACCGCTGATCTAAGGAATAGCACACTAATTTTCTAGCATCTCCAGCCTTCAGAGATATATGTAAATACGCTGAGCATCATTTCAAAATGTACCTGCAAATTATATTTGCTATGGATAAAATGTATCATTATAACTCTAGTGTTTATTTGTTTATACGCATTTGTAAGCTACTTGCTTTAAGTAGCTTACAATACAGTAAAGCATCCCTAAAGCATGATAAAAACATTCAGAATAAAAACCACTAATTTTTTTTTTATAAAAATTGCCTTTCTTGTCTAAGATCTTCCTGCCTGAATACCTTCTTAAAGTGGACCATTTCCCCCATTTTTCTAAAGAACAAAAGTATCCGGGCACATTTAGTATAGGGAGGTGCCAATGGGAATATAATTCTCGGGATCCCTACCCTTTGTAATTACTTCAATGCACTTTATATGATGCTTGAAGTCCACTTGAAAACTACCACTGGGCCAGATTGCAGCAGTGTACCTGGTACTGGGTGTTTGTAGGTTTGCCTACTTTGTACTTCTATTGCAAAAGCTGCACTGCCTCCCAGTTTCCTTCTGGGTGCAATTAAAGCTTATGACCTTTAAGGCTTTACATGACATGGGACCAGGTTTTATTTGCGAGACCACTTCTTACTGAGAGTATCTGTCCATCCTATCAGAGACAGTAGGCGTATCCTGGGTCCCTTCCTTACCATCTTGCCATCTAGTAAGACCTTGGAAATGTGCCTTTTCCACGGCTAGAATACTCTCATTCCTAGTGATTTGGCAGTCCCCATCCCCCCTTTCAGTTTTTCGACAGGCCATAAAGACTTACCTTTTTATCCTGGGATGAAGTGAGGCTGTCTGGAGATGGTTGTGGGGCATTCCAAGAGGTTTTGCAATTTTTTATAGTTCCGGATTTCCTTGTGTTATGGGCTGCCCTGAGCAATGTTTTAAGATGCTAAGCAACACAATTTTTTTTAAATAAAGAAATAAATGCATCACTGATATTATTGAGTGTAAATCCAAAGCATTATTTCCCTTCTGGGCCATGTAGGAGAGAACCACTATCCAGAGAATATGGTTCTGAAGTTAACAAGGGTCTTTGTTATCGGTGAGCTGCTTAAATTAGACCATATCTTCTAAAGGCCCAAGTGTTAATGGCATAATTGTCTTTAAAATTCCATCAAGACTTTATGTATCTGTTCTTATGACTCAGTTTGTTTAACTCTGTTTAATTGAGTATGTCACAATTGGCTGCAATCAACTTTCTAATATGCAAATAGGGTAGAATAAATTTATAGCTATAAATCAATATATGACAAACATTAATAAAAACACCCAAAGTAAGAGTAATTGAGATCCTTAAGGCAATCTTTAAGCTCAAGGTCCTTTATATTCTGCAACTATAATACTACTTTTCAAAATCAAATAACATATAATAGAATGCATACAACTATATTTAAATATTACCCATATATTTAGAAACTAATATTTTCTTAAGATCAATTTAATGGCATGTGCCTTTTAATGCTGAAATACCGCTTTCAGATTATTGACATATAGATGCAAAAATGGGTAGAATACAAAAGCAAGGGCTCGAATTCCCTACGAAGTATTATTTAGAAAATATACTTTCTTTGCATTAATTAGGGAATATTTCTGAATCAATAATTTTGTTCAGAAGATATATTTCAGAAAGAAGTTCATTAAAAAAGACTAAGGCATATTGTACACAATATATTTTATCTGTTATTTTAACATAAATTCACTACTTGTAATCAAGAAATAATAAACAATATTCTGAGTGTAGTCAACAAAACTAAAGTGACATCAATGAAGTATCCCCAAAACCACTGAGAATATCAAGTGTTTAGAGATAAACTGTAATTCGAGTGCAGACAAGAGACCAAAACAAACAAATGAAACAAAAATAATAGAACAAAACCCAGTCCACAACATTTTTAAAGATCCCTTGTGCTGAACTGATGTTCAACTGCAAGTTTGGTAGCAAGAGAATAAAGAAGATGGGAAGTAATAACAACAATAAAAAAATAATCTGGTACAAAGGGACCCCAAGGTGTAGTAGTCATCCCTATGCAACCATCACCCTTCACTGCAATTTACTGATGTTGCTTCATTATAACAAAGCATATAAAGGGGGTGGGGGAAAAATATTCAGGTTTGCTATTTAAAGCTACATGATTTGCAGCATTAGCCATTGTAAATACTGACCCAAGACAACAGTTTAACAGGACTTTTCTAAGCAAGGAATAACATCAGAAAAAAATCCAATTAAGTACAAACCTTAGGAGCTGGAGAAGCTTTACTGGAGTGGGAAATTGATAACGTTTTGAAAAGCTTCCCATTAAATAATGCAACAGTAATAGTGTTTTGATACATTATTCTACCTCAAATTGTGCAAATAAATTGAGCTACATTTCTATTTTTATTATCAGTAATTAATATAGGAAAACTAAAATGATATGTTTGGATAGGGCATAAAAATTGGTAGCTTTCATGAAAATTTGTTTTAAGATCAACTGTTGGGAAGAGTAGATTTCAGTGCCACTAGTCTGTAAATGTAGTTTGCATAGGTTTGTGGGTACAGTATATATATAACCTTAGTTGCAAATAAATACTTACTATAATAGGTGCTTATAAGATCATAGGACATGGCTAGTTAATCTACAGCTGTAAGGTTGAAACATAGATTCTTGATCAGCAGAAAACACATAGTTGGGTTCCTGACACAAAATAGCACTTGGAATCTACCTATTTGCCACAACAAGCATATGAAATATTGTGGTTGATCTTTTCCTTTGATCCATATCTTAAGCAAGCTAATTGGAAGAACTGAAAATCATGCGACAACCAATTTTAGTCCATGCACCCTATTCAAAATGGTTGTTTCTCTGTTAAATAATTTCCCTTTCTGGACAGATGGTACACTAATTTTGATTGATGGGGAAGTAATTTAAGGTGTTTAGGTTTAGGAATGTGTACACATCTGCACATGTGCAGGTGCAACCCCTGAACTGCCAACAGTATGCAATGTGTGATACTATAAAAGTCAGCATAGTTCTTTGCCCATGAGAAGCTACATGTCAAGACTGTATACAGCACAGGTGTCAAACTTGATCGCGTCATGTGACGTATCGTGACATTTCTTGCCTTTGTGGAGCTGGGATGGTGTGGCCTGCATGTGACGCATCCGGCCCATAGACCGTTAGTTTGAAACCCCTGGCGTACAGCATCAGTGAATGGTGGGGAAGGTGGATCAGACTAACAAAAGCAGCACTTCAGTGTTACTGTTTTGTGATAATGTTTTGTGACATTGCCCCGTCTCCTGCAAAGGTGAAACTTGTTGCACAATGTTTTAACTCTGCTTGCATCATTCTAATGAAACCAGTAAGGCCACTGCTTAACACTTTACGGCTGAGGAAGGTCAATGTTGGAGACGGAAGCTTTGGCAGAAACATGAGATACAACTATTTCAAATAGCAGAACATTTTATTATTTATAGTTAGCTACTACCAGACACAAAGAAATGTTCTTTGCCTGCATAGAACTATCAGAACTAACTCTTGCTTTAATATTATCCAAAGCCTACTTTGCATTCTACTTTTATCCTACGTTAATGAGTATGCTTTCCATCAGGTATTAAGTTTAATGCTTTTATTGCTGCATCACAGATAACACTGCCTGTTTTACATGATGATGTAAATACTACAAACTAGGTAAAGTACATTTATTTTCTTAAATAAAAAAGGCAACAGCAATTCTCAAAGAATAATATCATCTTACTATAGTCTATGGAACAGACTAAAAAAAAAAATCTAAGCAAGGATCATTGAATATGTCACTAGTTAATTTGTGCTCCACGATCCTCATTAACATTGCTCAAGTTTCTGATTATCATATCCAAAATATTAAGACATAAGTATGAAGGTGCGTATAATTGGATATTAACCAGGACATACGTGTCTGGATAGAAGGTAGGGCCTGCCTTAAATTAACCCTGATACATATTAATTGCCAATTACTGAAAGAATCCCTCCCCCAGAAAAAAAAAATCCTCTGTAGAATGTTAGAGTGTCTAAACCTCTTTAAATAAACAAAATAAATTGAAATATCTGGATAAGAAAAAAAGGAAAGCTTTATTCTGAAGTTGGCTTAATTTATAGGGGTTACAGAATGATTTTTTTTGCATATGATTAAAATTAAAATCTAAATATTTTTCCCCAGCAACAGATGAAGAGTTTACAAAATGACTTAAAAAGAATATGGTTATTGGAAGAAGAGCCAAATGGATGAAGAAAATGAGCAGAATCTGTGTTCTCCTTTCCTTTGTATTGTTTTCAGCCCCTACTGCAGAACTATCATACAGCTCTTTAGGGGATCTCCACAGGATGTTCATTTTAAGAAATTAGAGGTGCTGCTTCAATGCACCTGATCCTCCCAGTATAGAAGCATAGTTTTTTTTTTCTTAATTCCAAACTGGTTGTCTGCCCACCTACACAAATTATAAATCCCACCATGGATCCAGTGCAGCCAAGCAATCTGTACCTTTGGCTTGTTTTTTCTTGCTGTAAACGATGCCTAAAAGAAACAATACCTGAGCTATCGCTTGTGTACTACAACATCTAATGGAATATGAGAAAATGCTAGGAGGGACATATTTGTTTTTCTTCCAGATATGAATATTCCAATTGCAACCTATGTGAATATTTAAATAGATGATCTGTGCAAGTGAAATAATGCTAGAATCCACTTGTTCTGTTTTATTTCTTACCAAGTTAATCTGGCAGACTTAAGGGAAACTATATATCTGTTTGTACAGGAATAAACAGAAGTCTATTCATATTCAAACAAACATGTAGACAACAGTATTCCCAACATTTTCATGCAATGTGAAGAAGTCAGTATGGACATGCGATGCATAAGGTCAGTATGATTGATTCCAATGTATACAGAATATAGATATGAACAATCTACTGTATTTCTAGATAGTTTGGTAATGTTACCTGAGGCTGATAGGTCCTTGTCCAAAATATTTGAAGGACACATAAATGCCTATCTCATTCTAGAAAATTAAATATAGGAAGAAAAATGAATTCCACAGTAATTTTGTTGATAGAAGTGGGGACTATAGAAAGAATAGAAAGCGTAATAAAAGAAACAACAATTCAGTGCCTTTAAAAAATAAAATAATGCATATTAATTATTGTAGCTAAACATGGTTATTTGATTGTTAATCCATTAGTTCTTTCCATATATTTTACAGCCATGAGGTGGGAAATCTCTGCTTCATATTTGAACATTTGTTTGCTTTAAATATAAGCTTTAATTTTAATCATGGAAATGATCTAGCTGAGGGAGTTTGTAGCCTTTTCTACATTTACTCAAAGATGTACAGCACAATAGAAGAGGCCTGTGGTTTTTTCCCCCCATTGATGGGAAGTTGGCAGCTTTGGAGAGAACTTAGAGGCAGAAAATAGCATATGAGAGGATTAATCCTCCTTGGACTACTTCCTCAAATAATTCTGACCATAATCATGGTTTAAAATAAACTCAAAAGTAAAATGAGATATGAACATGGTCATTATACCTGTTTCAAGCTGAACTGTAACAGTGTATTTACTGTACCAAGTAAATGCCTGGCATAGTTATACAGAGATTAACTTTAATGCATATTCTTTCGCATGAATAACTGGTAAATCCATATTATCTCTGTATTTTTTCTCCTCTTAATTTACTGATTTTAACTTATTAAACCTTAAATAATGGTTACCTAAATACATAACTACATATGTAAGCAAGAATTCATTTTATCAACAATTAAGCTAGAAAAATACACAACATTTCAATGGCTCTTCATTAGCAAACAAATCAACAAGTGATATTTTAATGCATGACTTTATTCATCTCTGCAGGGACCATAGTTGAGAGTGTGATGTACAGTACAGAGAAAGGAATCATCAGCCACAATGTCCCAGGGCTCTTTCCATTGAGGACTTCTCAGCTTTTGCTTAAAGAGTGCATTTAATTGACTGATAGACAGTAGCTTCTTTGTTCACAGAAGACAGCGAAGTAATGGCAGCTTGAAAATCGTACCATCTATAGGGTCTCCTGAGACTAGTAACAGGGGGATATGTGTCAGGAATAAATAAATAATCTAATTATTAAGCCACTTCCTGTCAAGTTAACTCCAATTTGTTGGCTTTTGAAGGCAACAAAATGAGGCATTTTTCCTCATTATGTTTCTCTTTTTATACTACTGGTAATCACAGGCGGATTAAAGGGTGCCTGATTGGTTTTTTTGTCAAGGAACTGAGAAGCAGCCAACAGTACAGAAAAACAGAGTTGGGGTTAGAAGAAATTTCATGCTTGTCTCCTTTCCAGCTCCCTAACAGCCCACACTGTTGCCCCATACAGTGCCGCCAGCTGTATAGCAAATATGTACCCCTCCAACTGCGGCCTACCAGGCCACGAGTTCCATCCTGAGAGCTGTGAGATGCCTCGTAATCTTGGCAGGTAGCTACTGCTGTCATAGGCAGAAAATTCTAAAGGTGACCTACGAAACCCCCTTAGCTCACAAAGGCAGCAATAGCCGCAGCTTTAACACAGATATATAGAAACGAGCCTATACACACACACACACATACACACATACACACACACACACACACACACACACACACACACAAAGCCTGCTTTTCTTCAGAAGAAAACAACTATAGCAACAGGAAGCAACTTAGAATCATATGAGCAACACAGCCAGGGAATGAGACCATTTTTACCATGACAATTCAGCCTCTTTCATTTTAAAAAGAGATGCACTCTACATGCTTCATTTTCAGCAAACAGAGAACTGCCTTGTCCTGAAATGTACTTTTGCACCATGGTGTTATTTCAATATCTAAAAATGTAAAAATTGTGCCATAATAAATCCATCTAATTAGATTTCTCCATTAGAGAAGCTCCCAGGCACAGTTTTGTGTTTGTTAAAGAGAACTTGCCATTCCAGGTTCTGGAATGACCAAGGGAAAGAGAAGCCACTCCAATATCAAAACTCAGGGAAGCCAGTCCATAACGGCTCTAAAAGTACCGACCATCTGCAAGGACCTTTGTTGCAGTCTTTTCCCCCCTTAAGTGCTTTCACCCTGCCTGTAACATTTGGAAATTGTAGATGTTACCTGGGGCAAGAGCCACAGAAGCAGTCACCTAGTAATAACTAACGCTGTTTTTATCTTCCTGTTTAAACCAAAGGAAAGAACACATTATAAATCAGTTTTACTGTGTGTGTGTTTCTCTGCAGTACAATGTTTATACTTTTTATACTTATACTATATTATTATATTTTCATTACTGGAAAGAAGAAAACAAAAATCTTGACATGTCAGAAAGGTTTGTTATTTCAAAGCCCAGCTCACTGCATCCTGATGCTGTTATCAAACCCAGTCACCCTGGTAAAGCTTTATGTTCAAATGTATCTGAAGCCATGGTGGAAACATTTGTTGGGGAGAAAAATGGTTATTTGGGAAGGAAGAACTGAAAAATAGCAATATTATTTTGGGTTATGTATACTTAGGTAGACCTTGATTTTCCCAAACACATATTTAACTTTGTATATGTCACTTTATTACAAAATTATTTTCCTGGTAAAAACGTTAATGGTAGTAACACATGAGTTGAGTGTGAGTGTGTGTGTGTGTGTGTGTGTCTCCCACTTGATTATTTTTGTAGATAACGCAAGGCAATGAGCATACTGTGTTTCCCCAAAAATAAGACATGGTCTTATTTCCTTTTAGGCTCCAAAATAAGCACTAGGGTTTATGTTCAGGGAATGTCTTATTTTTTTCTATGTATTTTAAGAATACATGGGAGGCTCATAGTGGGGCAGGAGGCCGTGTGATGCACCAATGCCACTGCAGCAAGGCAGGGGATAGAACTGCCCCATGCACCCTACACTGGTTTACCTCAGGGTTCCCGCAGCCAGGCCATCCACATCCCAACACCTGCCTCACCTCATGGCCGTGGCACCAGCATATTGTTCAGCCTTTTCTCCATTGCAGCAAGCAGAAGAAGTGGGCCAGCAGCCATGCAGCCCTGCTGGACAGGGCTGATGGAGCTGCTGCCATGAGGCAGATGTCGGGGAGTGGATGGCCTGGCTGTGGGGGCCCTGAGGTTAGCTGGTGCAGGGCACATGGGCAGCTCCATTCCCCTGCCTTGCCTCACAGCTGTGACACCACAAGCAACCAGATGGAATCGATGGCTGACCGACTGTGGAGGCATTTAAGTAGGGTTTATTTTTTTGGGGGGGGGTAGTGCTTATATTGGGTGCATGCCCAAAAAACTTGGTAGGGCTTATTTTCGGGATAGGTCTTATTTTCAGAGAAACACAGTGCCTAATACTTCTTCCTCTTTTAACCCACAACATTTCTATGAGGGGAGATTGGGCTGAAAAAGAGTGACTGGCCCAAAGTTAGTTTTTTACATGAAGCAAAATCCCTTAGAGTCTCTTTGGATAAGTGCTGTGAATATTTTTGCTTCTGCAGAGCCTCTGCTGAACACAAGAACTTTTTTCTGAAAAAGTCTGTGCAAACTGTGCTGGCATCTGCAGGATGGACGCAATGATGAAAGACTTAGCCTGGTTTCCAGCAGAAGCAAATTCCAAAATTGGGGTGCTACAAGAAAAAGTTATTACAATACTTGCACCCCACCTTATAGACCTTTCTTTTGTCTATTGGGAGAAGTGCTACCCTAAATTTCTTCAATTCTTCAATTTCTTCTTCAGGTTTTTATGTGAAATCTAAGCTATCTATGATTAAGATATAGCAGTAAAATAAACGATGGAACAGGTATTTAAAAAATGAACCGTGTTTCCCCGAAAATAAGATCCTGTCATATTTTTTTGAACCCTGAAATAAGCGTTTGGCCTTATTGGCATGCACTCAAAAGCCCAATTGGGCTTATTATCAAGGGATGTCTTATTTTGGGGAAAACAGGGTACATGAAGGTTCCTGACCATAGGGTTTAAAATGTCAAATGATTTTAAATACAAGGAATGGGAATCTGTTTTCACTAGTATATGTCCTTTTTGAGCCACTTTAATTATTTTTGGTTAAATTGTGCAGATCCTTTAAACCTATACCTATTTACTATCTGCTTCACTGGCACTTTGAATCAGTTTTTAGTTATAGTCAGCAAATCCCCTCTTCGTACAAATTCATGCTACGCAGTAACACTTCATTTTACATAAGTTTTATCTGATGTCTCCACACAGAGCTGCCAGCTGTACAGCAAATCTGCAGCTTGCAAACTGAGGCTGACTAGGCCACAGGCTCCATCGTGTGCTCTGTTAGGCTCCTTGCTGGCCTGGCAATCATTCCTTGCTGTCACTGTTGTCGTCTTTGCACACTGCACAGAACTTAGAATCATCTGATTATTAGAATTTGTGGTCCACATTCCGTTTTATCCTTTATTTAATCTATCCCCAGATCACACATTTGTTTAAATGTTTTGGCTGGTTTACAAATCATGTAGCCATCTGCACAGTAGGTGTAACACTATTTTTTAGACCAAAGTTATATTAGAAATCAACAGAGATAAAGTCATTCAAAATGTTTTGGTGCTTGTTATTCTCCAAGAACTCTAGCTCTATAACTCTAAGAAAAAATAGAATTATCTGCAAATCGATGAACATCTATGAAAAACAACACCCAGCAGAATGCAGAGCTTGCTCCATTACCTACGTTAATACCATGACAGCTGAGGAGAGATGACCTGGCCCACTTCTCAACTCTCCTGTACAGATGGCTATTAAAGAGAAAGTATGCCTTTTGTATGGTCCAGGCAGAAACCCTTTATGAGCTTTTCAAATAAGCCAGCATTGCCCACACGAGGGTAACTTTCTATAGTATTAAACAAAGCAGACTTCATTTTTTCCCTCAGCATTTCATGAAGCAAATGACAAATAGATGAGATAAAAGATTATCCTGGAATTCTGTACTTGTAGTCCAATATTATTAAGTTACTGAAAAATATCAGTATTAAAAAGTATGGTAGTTTTTTAAAAAACATTAAAATCAAAAGAGAATGTATTACTTTGGCTACTATTTCATCGGAAATTAAATTTGACTTTAAAAAATAAAGTATCATTTTTTTCTACATAAGCCAATTACCAGAAACTACCAGACTTATATGTGATACTGAATTATGACATCTACTAAATTATCTACATCCATCATTTGCATCGACTGGCTCCAGGTTGGCACAGGAGACAAGGCTGTATATTTTCCCATTATTTATTCAACATATATGTGGAATATATATTAAGAGAAGCAGAATTTAAAGAAGATTAACATGGTTTTGAAACTGATATAAGTAAATCTATAATCTTCCCTATGCTGATGACACTACTTGAATAGCTAAAAATGCAAAGGATCTGCAAGTTCTAGTAATAAAAGTGAAAGAGTACAGTGAAAAAAATGGGCTAAGATTAAATATAAAGATGATGACGATCTTTTCTATTGGAGTTAGGGTTTTGCATAATGTATGTGAAGTAGGGTAATTTGAGCCTGATTATTTGTGTCTTGAGTGAGAACCACACCCAACCTTAGAAATCACCAAAGTGGTAGATTATTTCTGCCTTTTAGAATTAACCATCAATAGTAAAGGAATCAGTAATCAAGAAATACCTAGAGTAGCACTTGGTAGAATAGTCATGAAGACCTTGGAAAAGATATTCAGATACCATGATGTCTCTATCTTCCTACAAAGATCAGAATATGGAAGCAATTGGATTCCCTATGACACTATGCAAAGGAAAGTGTACTTTGAAGAAGCGGAATAGAAAGATATTGATCCTTTTGTAATTTGTTGTTGGAGAAACTTCCTAAGAATATAATGGGCAATCAAGAAAAGAAAGAAGTGAACCATTGAAGAAATCAACTTAGTCTTCTTTCAAAGAACAAATTATCATACTTTGGAAAGTATGTGCTTTATGACCCTCTCTAAGCAATTTATAGAGTCAGCGTATTGCCCTCAACAATTTGGGTCCACATTTTACTGACCTCGGAAGGATGGAAGACTGAATTAACCTTGAGCCAGTAAGATTCAAACTGCTGAACTGCTGCCAATCAGCAGTCAGCAGAATTAGGCTGCAATACTGCATTCTAACCACTGCACCAGCATGGCTGGAAAGGTGAAAAGGTGGAAAGAAAGAGAAGAACAGGAAGACCAGCAGCATGGTGGATAGACTCAAAATAAATAATTTGAGTGCAATAAGTGCATCATTGAAAGACTTAAAGGACCAGTTTAAAGACAGATAATCATGTAGAAAATTCAACACTGACTTATTTATTTATTAATTAAATTTATATGCCACAACTCCGGGAAGCTCACAGTAAAAAACATAAAGGAATTACAATAAAAAAAATTAAAAGCAATTTAAAACAGTAAACAGCAGAAAAAAACATTCATATCCCGTCAGGGGCCGGATCTCGCTAAATCACAGTAGCGGGATCAACAGCCCCATGCCTGCCGGAAAAGCCAGGTTTTGACTGCTTTATGGAAGGTCAGTAGGATGGAGGCAGTCCAGATATCAGGAGGTAACTGGTTCCAGAGAGCCAGAGTAGCCACAGAGAAGGCCCTTTCCCGTGGGCCCACCAGCCGGCATTGTTTAGCTGACGGAACCTGGAGGAGACCGACTCTGTGGGATCTTTCTGGTTGCAGGGACACGCAGGGTAGGACATGATTTTGGAGATAACCTGGTCCTAAGCCATATAGGGCTTTATAGGTAATGACCAACACCTTGAATTGCACCCGGAGACTGATAGGAAGCCAGTGCAGCTCGCAGAGAATTGGTGACACATGGGCATATCTCGGGACACCCACAATAGCTCATGTGGCTGCGTTCTGGACTAACTGAAGTCTCTGAATGCTCTTCAAGGGTAGCCCCATGTAGAGTGCGTTGCAATAATCCAGTCATGAGGTGACAAGGGCATGAGTGATTGAGGGGAGAGCCTCCCGGTCCAGGTAGGGTCGCAATTGGTACACCAGGCAGACCTGTGCAAAGGTTCCCCTGTTAAGTGTTAAGTGAATCACTGCAGTTGTTAAGTTAGTAACATGGTTGTGAAGTGAACCTGGCTCCCCCATTGACACTGCTGGTCAGAAGGTCGCAACGGGATCACATGACCCAGGGCCTCTGCAACCGTCGCAAATATGAATCAGTTGACAAAGAGTCCAAATTTTGACCGTGTGCCCATGGGACTGCTGCAGCAGTCGTAAGGGTGAAAAACGATCATAAGCCACTTTTTATGACCTTTCTTCCATCGGTTGTTAAGTGAATCACTGCGGTTGATAAGTTAGTAACCTGGTTTGTAAGTGAATCTGGCTTCCCCATTGACTTTGCTTGTCAGAAGGTCGCAAAAGTGGAATCAGATGACCCTGGGACATAGCAACTGTCATAAATATGAAGCAGTTGCCAAGCATCTGAATTTTGATCACGTGACTGTGGAGGTGCTGGAAACGTCGTTAACTGTGAAAAATGGTCAGCAGTCACTTTTGTTCAGTGCTGTTGTAATTTTGAACGGTCACTAAACACACTGTAATAAGTTGAGGAGTATCTGCATTTCATCTCAGGGGTTCTCAGGATTTCGTGTAGAAGAGAGAAGCTGATCCTGTTTCTTTTCTTTTTTAAAAAAGTTTTTTATTATATACACACCATTAAAACACACAAAACACAACACAAACACAAGTACTAATATACATTGGACGTAGCT
>JANHFM010004885.1:162991-173537 GCA_032468115.1 Grayia smithii | reverse complement strand
GGCCACTGGAAGATGTGTGGACTTCAACTCCCAGAATTCCCCAGCCAGGGAGTTGGAAGTCCACACATCTTCCAGTGGCCAAGGTTGAGAAACACTGTCCTAGAGCCTATAGCAGTGGTGGCGAACCTTTTACTTACCAAGTGCTGAACAGGAACACACTTCAGTGCTGCGCATTCTCACATGCCATCAGCACCCCATGTGCTACACGTGCAACCGCATCATCTGCACATGCGTGCAGCTTTCGTGCATGCCCCACCCTGCGCTGCATGCGCAACATCACCAGCTATGTATGTGCACAGCTTTCACGCACGTGTCCCATCCTGTGCTGTATGTGCAACATCACCATCTGCGCATGCTGCGCACTAGTCACCTCCACACATGCTCAAACATGCGCGCATGTGCAGGAGAGCTCCGAAGACCAACTGGGTCCCCTGAATTGTGCACATGTGCACCAGAGCCCTGAACAGCAGCTGGGGCGCATGCGCAGCTTCAGGTGAGTTTGGAGATGCCCAGAAAAATGGCTCTGCGTGCCACTTCCAGCATGCGTGTCATAGGTTCGCCAACACGGGCCTATTGTGTACTGAATCAGAATCGTGATTAATTTTTTGGTAATTATAACATTATGGTTTGAACTAATGTCAAAGCTATCTTCGTGATGGTTTATCTGCAGCTGTAGCTTTACATGTACAGTAGAAATCCCTGTGCACTACATTACCATTCAAATCTGAAGGTGCAAGGATGAGTATATCTATCTCCAATATTCATAACAGGTGTCTCAATATTCTGAACAAGGTTTTTTCTTTTTTTTTTCTGATTTCCAGACCTAGGAATGATTCCAAAGAACCTCAAGAGAAGCTGCAGGAATGGAAACAATTCTCCAAACACTCTAGGGATGTTTTAAAAGATTAAACAAACCAGAATAGGAAATGCAGGGTGGATAGTATTCGAGTCATTATTATTATTATAATTTATTGCATTTATATGCCGCCCTTCTCCTGAAGGACTCAGGGCTCACATGACCACATGAGTCATGACCTTCAGGGACCTTTGAAGCTGCAACACTGCTGATCAAAGGGATGTATGATTGGTCCCCAAAGTTATGGCAGCCATGATGCCACCCCAGTCATGTGATTAAAATTGGGGCATTTATGCTGCAGAGCTGCTTCAACATCTCCATCGGCATATGTCCCTCACATCAATGTCCTTTTAGTCCCCTGCACTCTTCAGTTCCTGCCACTTGCCTAGATGACCTTTCCATTTTCTTCCTTCTAATGCTGACCAAACATGGTCTGCTTGGCCCTTCACAAGGAAACTGCTGGGTGCTGAAGTTTTCTTCCCAAGGTCACACACTGTGGGAAGAAGGCTTCATGGAATAACAAGGAGTCTGGGTGAACTTGTCAGCAGTGGGAACAAGAAAACAGCCATAGCAATAGCACTTAGACCTATATACTGCTTCATAAGTGCTTTACAGCCTTCTCTGAGCAATTTACAGAGTCAGCCTATTGCCCCCAACAATCTGGGTCCTCATTTTATTGACTCAGGATTGAAGGCTGAGTCAACCTTGAGCCGGTGAGTCAGCCAGCAGTCAGCAGAAGCCTGCAGTACTGAATTCTAACCACTGCGCACCAAAACCATGTGACACTCAAGTTATAAACATGTATCACATGTAAGGCAACCTGCACCCTCCCCAAAGGTGACCCTTTTTACAGATGAAGAAAAACAGAAAGACCAACTGATATACAAAATACAACAGACACCATCCCTATTCTCCTAGATTATAGAGAGAAGGATGAGTGCTATGCATGGCAAACTAGGCCTAATATTTCATTGTTGTACTTCCTTATACATAAACATATCGCCCGCATTAAAGGGTGGATAACATTCGATTCAACCCTTGCACAATGCAGCAATTCATACTTTTTTTTCCCCAGCAAAGGTTTTCCTTTCCCTTGATGGCTGCAGTAATGTCAAATGTGGCGAAACAGCTTGTGCACACGCATGCGCACATACCTAAGCCAGGGTAGTCATTTAATTCTGATTTGTATGAGATTCACTTGCATTTCAAGAAATTTCAGGGATATGCATCCATATGGGGATTCCTCCCATCAACAGTTCAGGGAGAGCAAGCATGGATGCTGCAGTTCAATTAACGAGCTAATGGGATGCCCTTCAATGTGAACAATACTGAGGCTATTGCTCACCCCTCTGGAGAAGGAAAAAAAAATAATAAGAAAAGATGAATTGCATATATTGTGCCATTCCAGAATATGAACCTCCATTTTATGTGCTTTCTCCTCTGAACTTGAGGCAGGGTAAGCTTCCCTTCAATCTCTCTCTCTAACCCCCCCTGAGCTGCTTTGGTTTTAGCTTCTACCTTCAAATTTGTTTTCCTGATCTGTTGGTACTTCTCTTATTCTCTTTCTTTTCCATCTACTGCATTCATCATTATTCAGCTGCATTATAGCACTTAAAAAAAAGCTTTGAGGGGAAAAAAAAGAAATCATTTGATTTTCATTGCCCTGGAGAGAATTAAATACCCCCAAGGAAAAATTCTGGTACATTCTCTGCACACATTTACATGCAGCCAGTGAAGTAAACATTTCCATAATTGCTCACTTCAGAACACGTTACCCAGTTCCTAGGTACAATAACTGTCAGGAGTCAATGAGGAATAAAGAATTTTCCTGAATCCTTGCACATAACCTGACCAGCATTAATAACTCCACAGTTGTACATAAGTTAAGAAATGGATTACTGCCAGGCATCAGTCTTCTATGAACACTTTGGGCATAATGCATTCTTCAAACATCCATTTAAACATGCATGCCATCAAATAATTTAAAAAAAAAAAAACCACAGCAGTTTAAATGCTATTAATAAAATGGGGTTTTCGTCCATCTCCCCTCTTCAAAGAAAGCCTAACACCACTGCTTTTTAAAAATGTTAAAAGAATATATAGTAAACACAGATGTCTTTCATTTACTTCACATTTTTACTTTTTGGTGAAGCTGTCTCCTTTCGCTAAATGACAAAATGAATGATGACATTCAGTTGCTATGCTGGAAAAACAAAAAACAAACTCTGGTGCCTAATCCCTGAGGAAAAGTGGACTTCAGTTATGAATCATCCAGACCAGGAGCCTTGGAAATCTTAAATTAAAGTCTTTATGTACTTATAGAAAACATTACGAGTATGTCTGATCAGGCCATCTCAACCCCTTCTTTTATCTTCAAAATTCATGGATTGGAATGCTGGCATCCACCTTTTGTGGCTATCGAAAAAATACTTTCCCAGCTGCAGGGACCACAGTGGCATCAAATATATCTACTATTAATTACATGCTGACATTTCATATTGCTGGGATTGTAAGGAAAAGTCTGGAAAATATACATGAAAACCAGACCTACCAGAGGTTGCAAAGCCAGCTCTTTTTCTCTGGCACTTCGTTTATAGAAGGAAGACAAACTTTGTAAGTTGCTCCCTTTGCTTTAACATTTTTAAGGGGAAAAAAATTAATCAGGATTCTCCCATAATTGGTAAGAATATCTATAGTAAGAACAGGAAGCCAAACCTAGTCCCAGTCCTTCATGTAAAAAAAAACCCTCCCTGTTATTGTACGCAATCAACATTTGAAGACAATGTTAGCATAGCTCTGTGTGATATAAAGTATTTATGACATCCATTTTTCATCCACAAAGAAAGTATCCTTTTAATAAGTCCTTTTTATTATGAAAAGCTATTACTGTCTCTCCTTTATAAGGATTTTTCTTGGATAGATTATGTTGTTCTGTGTGGCTTTTTGCTTTTTTCTTCATTCTAATAGCTATTTTTAATGATTATATTATTACAGAGAAGGAAGGTAAGATAAACAGAAAAGAAGGTAAATGACATTTTATGTAATGATGAGCAAAATTAAATATTAGCTATGGAAAAGCAGCCAGGTTATCTTGGGCTCTCTGGAATCTAGGAGCAATTACTAGAATTAAAGGAAATGGTTAGAAACAACACTGTGATGAACTGCAGACCAAAAATACTGACTGCTGCAAAGCAGTGGTTGCTGATTTTTGAAAGCCTTCTGAAATTTTAGGACCTACCAGTATAAATAAAGACAACCTAAGAACATATTTTCTACTGAGTATACACAGGGAATTCACAACCTTATACTTAATAAAGAACCTATTGATTAGTACAAATGTTAACTACAAGGACTGCAAACATAAGGTCATGTCCAACTCTCCTGCCATCTGGAATTTTACTGAGGTCAGTGGGAATCAGACACAAATTGTTGCCTGATTGTTAACAATCACATATGAAAGTAAAACAAAGGAAATAGCTTCAATACTGCATTGGATCTTATGAAAACTTGCATTATTTACAAAAAAACCATGTAAAACACTTAACTTCCAGATCATTTGGAAATAAAAAAGAAACCCCAAAACGTATAATACTCACAGAGCAGAACCAAGTATATTTATTTTTGTGTTACATTTATTGGCTTTTTTCCCTATTTCGGAAGAATTGTATTACTCTGAAATTAATAACATATCAACACCACAATGTCCATAAAGTAAATGCCTAAGGCTGCCACCTCATGAACATTTACCAGGGGGAAAAAAAATCTCACTGAGCTCAAAACAGCATTCAAATCTATATGTGCAGAACAGAACAGTACCCATCTGATCCAGATTCCCTCTAAAACAGGTTCTGGTAATTTTGGTGAAATTTACTTCTACATAAAGTGAGAATTTCTTGTAAGCTTGGGGAATACAGTATATTATGTGTGGCCCTGAAAAAGTATGATTTTGAAGGGCAGCACACATATTTTAAAAATAAAAATAAATAAAATAACAAGGACTGTAGTTCAGATCCTGTTTAACAATTCCTATGGGCTCTCAGCGTACAGAAAAAGCACCTGTTAAGGCATCCCTATTTATTTTGGTTCCTTTCTATGGGATACCTGTGCACAACTCTTTGGAGACCTGCAAGCTTTGGAAGAAACCTTCCTCATTTAATGGTTTCTCCTATACCCTAAATGAGAAATGGGTAAGATGTAGTCCTTAAGATGTACACAATCCTCATTTCAACTAACTTTCTGTAAATAGAAAGGAAGAGGAGGAAAAGGAAGAAATCAAAATTTATAGAAAACAAATAAAGGACTCAGAACAAGAGGAAAAAAATGACAAAATATAAGTATTACTTCAACCATTGTTTGCTGAAACTTCATTTATTCTTTGACAGTTAACCTCTGATAAAGTCCAAATATCTTTGCAATAAACCAAGTGAAGCACAATCTTAAATGCATATACTGTATATACATTTTTTTACTCTTTTTACACTAATCATCATTAGTATTTAGATAGACTGTAACAAAGAACTGAAGATGTGAATAAACAATCCCATATCAGATTTTAACTCGGCCACAAAGTTGGGTAAAGGAGCTTTTAACCATGGCACTATTCTCTCATAATCAGTTCTTTATTTGCAACATGGGAAAAACCATGGTGGTCTGTTTTACAGAGATATTGTAGCATTTACTAAAACAATTGTTAAATGTTAAATGTGTTGAACATTTGGAAGAGAATTAAATAGATGGTGAAATTATCAATACTCGGCAGGGTAAAACTGCACATGCTTATTTTAACTCCTTGGCAAATTAAATAAGTATAGGCAGCTTCACCCTTTAAGTCTAAGTAAGTCTCATCCTTTTCTGGGATAAAGTTTGATGCATATTGTACCCCCAGCTCTGGAATTCTATCTAAAAGAACCCATTTTTTGATTCTTTTTTACCATCTCTTCCTCCCCCTTTTTTAAAATACCTAATGAAAGTTAAACTGCTGCTGCTTATTATATTGCTCTGCAGTCTCTTTCTTTATTATGACTACTATATTTTCAGGACACTGCAAAAAACCAGTCTATGAATATTTTAAATAGTTAAAATTATAGTCAAGCTCACAAGAGTTCAAATGTATCTTTGATTTCAAGCAGAAAAAAAACCCTGTGCCCTGAAAGTTTCTTATGCGTACAACGTAAGAAATTGTTTCCCTTGCATTCAATAGACCAAGACATGCATATATGGTATTCCTTCTGTCTAAACGGTTTTCTCTCTGAGGAGATCGAAGGATCATGGTTTGCCCAATGTCACTTAATGATTCTCATTATTATTTTGTGTATATTTCAATCTAGGGGAACAGGGAGTGGTTTATCTCGGACTCCAATTGTTATGCCAGGTAAACCCAGCCAATTAAGAGGTCCTCCAGTCATCAAAGGCTTCCACTGAAGCACTGTTACATGCTGTAGAGCACAGAAGCCACAAGGTCAGGCAAATACGATTCACTGTGGACAGATGTGGCAGTGCTCATCTATCTAAAAAGGTAAGGAGGTGTGTGCAAGTCCAAAAGCAGATGCATATCAGATTTGCTCCTGCTGTTGAGACTGTAGGCAATTCTCCCATGAAACTGAAAATCATGTATTTCATGTTTAAAATAAGACTGTGTCGATTTAGCAGGGGAATTGCTGGGAAGAAATTTTAAATATAAACTTTAGTTCTGTGCAATCTCATTAGCATGTGTCACCTCCTAATTATGGCTAGTAATCAATACCTGCATCAGTCTGCAGATTTCATTAAAAGCAAAACTAAAATTCTACCCTCTACACATCATGCCACAAGGCTCGGGAAAGCTTTGAAATATATTATTCTTTTGTATGCTCTTGGAAGCATTTCCCAAATGTAGCTATTATAGAGATACCAAGATCCTTTAACGACAAACAGTTTTTGTCCCAGCTTAAGCTGTAGTGCAAGGAAGAAACTTAAAAATATGAACTTGAATCAAAAAGACGAGACTTCTGTTCTTCTGTTCTTTGCAAGAAAGTGGGAGAAATCAGACCAATAAAATCAGATGATGCTGTCTCAAAAGAAATATGGAGTGGCTTTGGGAACATTGCATGACAATTCTTAATCAGTATTCCCAATTAGAGTGTAAATGTATGCACTATAGAAGAAAAGTATTTCTATAATCTGCTTGTATGCTCAAGATCAAGTTTTCTTTTCTATCAAAAAGAGGTAATATTCCATGAGTCCATGTAAAGAGGGGGGGGGGGAACCACTGTCCTTATGTTTTGCTTGATTGGGACAGAAATAGCTGCTTGTTCACTTTTTATACATTCCAATTCCTAATGTTACTACACTTTGTATTTAACAAAGCTGCACATTGTTGACCAAAAAGAGAGATGGGGTTGTCTCCATTTACATCTCATACATTTACTCTCATAAAGAACAGATGTAGACTGCTCTGGTTTTGTTAGATGATGAGCCCCTGCTGATATTGGATAAGATTCAAATGTCCATATTGGTTTTGTTAGAAGTTTTAACTGCCTTTGATACCTGTAGGAACTGATTGTTGATGATTTACCTCCAGACCCTTGCTGGGATTTAAATAAATTATTTTGGAGCAATTCCATACTTTGTTTGAATTGGAGACTCAGATACAGTTAACTGATTTATCTCAAAGGGCATTTTTAGTCAATTGCTAAGTAAGAATTTTGTGACAGGCAAAGAAGAGTTTAAGATACACCAACAAACCTAACTTAACACCTTGCCACAAAAATCTCACCTGAACTGTAATGCTTTGCAAAGCTCAGGACCCAGTGCAATCAATATTCAAAATGTGACAGTAATACAGAGGCCATACCTAGGTCTGAAATGATATAGTGCTATATGTGATATCACTGGGGACTAGAGCCAAATGGTGGTACTGGGGAGGTATTTTCACATTTTTGAGGTTTTAATTCGAAATATTATATTAAATCGATCATGGTTTAGCAATTTCGCCTAAGCTTTATTTTTTTAAAAAAGCATAAGCAACAGCAAGGCTTGAAAGCAAATTTTTGCTAAATTTTGATGGATGATCCTGAGGGGCTTGAATACTATGGCTATAGAGGCCATATGCTGACACTTGCTTGTCCCTCCCATTTCATACATCTGGATAGCCATTATATAAAAAAGTGAATCTTCGGAAGCATTTTCTACCACTCAAGTTTTCCATTTTGAGAAACGTTCTGAGTAAAGTGACTGCTGCAGGGGGAATTTACCCATTCACAAAAAGCTGCCATGATCCATTTATAACAAACAGATTTACCAGACTGCTATCTCTCATCTGGCTTGGCTCCCTCTTATATCCTTTTAAACTTTCCTAGGCAGTTGGACCCAGTTTTAAATATTGTAATGGATGGAATTATAGGCATTAACCGTTTCTATTTCCTATGAAAAGTTATGGAGTCCATTTGAGAAAACTATAGGGTCAGAGAACTAGAGTCAGTGTTCACTTATTTCTTTAAGATTTCTAAAATGATAGATCAATATGTTTATTTGAAAAAAAAATAATCCTTTATTTTTAAAAGAAAGGTCTAAATATTTATATTCCATTCCAACCTCAAAATTGTCACAAAAAATTGAAGTTTAGTTGAGGGACCTTTGGCCTATTTTCATATGTCATGGTAAGCTATTTTGCATCACTGATAAAATATGGAATAATTTCTAATTTCATGTATACTTACAAGGATTTGGACTGGGTCCCCAAAAAATGGTAAATCAAAGTTATTATAAATCATCATCAAATGAATTTTTACATTAGGATACTATAAGACACTATCCTAATATTTTATATTTCATTTTTAGAACACTCTGTTTTACTATTTAAAATGAAGCTACAATTAGCCAAAAACAAATAAATCCTATTATAATAACAACATGCCATGGTTGTTTTTAGATTTCACTAGAATGTTTTATTTCACATGCAATGGGATTATTTTATTTATTTATTTATATTTCTATCTATTACTCACCATTCTTTTTGTTACAAATACAAACACTCAAGGCTGCACACATATCCGACATATCTTCCTCGTCCTATTTTCCTCACAACAACAACCCTGTGAGGTGGGCTGAGAGGGTGGGTGATCTTTGGCTTTCATGCTAAAGTGGAACTAGAAATCATTGAAGCCTTAACCAGTAGACCAAACTGATTTATGAATCCCAATATTTGGCAAACTGTGTGTGTAGTACATTTGCAAGATAATATTGGGGTAGTTTAAATTATTGAGTTGGACTGTGTCCACATACCCTTCATACTCCCCTCACATATGTTCTGATTGTATAAAGTTATTATGCAGGTTAAAGTTGAGTTTCTCAATTTGGAAATCACAGAAAATCTTAAAATGAGAAACTCTGCTAAAGCCAAAGGAGTAAAGATGAGGGGAAAATGGGCGAAGAAAGAGCATGTCTATACCTGACTGTACCAACCAATCATAGAGGTAATCTTTGACGTACAACAATTGAGCCAAAATTTCTGTTGCTAAACAGGACAGTTGTAAAGTGAGCTTTGTCCCATTTTACAAGCTTTCTTGCCATAGTTGTTAAGTGAATAAATGTAGTTGTTAAGTTAGTAACACGGTTGTTAAGTGAATCTGGCTTCGCCATTGACTTTACTTGTCAGAAGGTTGCAAAAGAGGATCACTGCAACCTTCATAAATATGAACCAGTTGCCCAAATTTTGATTTCATGACCATACGGATGTTGCAATGGTCATAAGTGTGAAAAATAGTAATAAGTCACTTTTTCCAGTGTAATTTTGAAAGGTCACTAAATGAATTGTGGTAAGTTGGGAACTTCCTGTAATTGTTGAACTAAAATCTTCCTATTTCAGTGCAGTTAGTGACAAATATAATATAGGAGATGATCAGGCTGAGCCCTATGGAGGGGTCAAATGTGTTATCAGCCTCAAGTCCCTTCACACCCAGAAGGAAGAGAACTAAGTCCAGCGTACCTTCAATTCCATTGACTTTTATCTATTGCCAATTTACTTAGACCATTAGTAATTCAGATTCTTGTAGAGAGCTTAACCTTGCAACCTTTATATTCATTTTAACAACCTGGATTTCCTGATTTCTTGTGTTTGGACATTAATCTGAATTACTAACAGTCAAAGCAAATTACTGGTAGATAAGAGTCAATGGCATTCAAGGTGGGCTGAACTTAGATCTCTTATGCGTGCAAAGGGACTTGAGACTGATGACGCATTAGACCCTTCCCTCAGACTCAGCCTGGTCATCCCCTTCAGACAGCTTTGCAGATAATAAAAATATTATCTGTATGGCTAAGGTTAGTTCATGAAGAAAGTAATATCAGATGCTTAGGAAAAAATGAGATGAGAACGTTACTCTGAGTGATTTTTTTTTTGCAGATAATTATACATAATATCAAAAGAGACACATAATAAAGAGCAATACGATTAGGATTTCACAACAGCAAGGTAAGTTATAGAGGTAGCATTTTCAAAGTTGAAATGACATGTGACAGAAAGGAAGGAAAAAGAGCAAGCATGCAGCATTTAAGTATAGAGAATGAATAAACAGAAACTACTCTTCATTACACCAACCTTCTAAAAGTGCTAATGTGGAGACAATTATATTTGTAAACTAAATGGTAAACTATAGGAATGGTGTTGGATAAAAAGCTTACGAGCCTTAATTTCACTATTAATTTTGCTGC
>JANHFM010004885.1:136694-148887 GCA_032468115.1 Grayia smithii | reverse complement strand
ATCTGCTGAACTGCAGCTAGCTGTCAGCTGAAGTAGCCTGCAGTACTGCACTCTAACCACTGCGCCACCTCGGCTCTTTTAGTAAATAATATTTAGTAAAATATTAGTAAATAATTGTAATAAATTTTGAAGTTTAATATTTTATTTATTTATTTTGTAGAACTGTGGGAATTGTGCAATTTAAAACATAATTAGAAATCTCTAAAATTCTAAGTAACATGTTAATATTACTATTTATTCTCAGTATAAATCATATAAAAGGAAATGAAAAAGAAAAACAAATTTTAGAATTGTAAGCACTCAGAGTCATTTGGCTGAGTTGGGCAACTATAGAAATCGAATAAATGAATGAATGAAATCAATAAATGAATAAAATGTCATTAAAAACTATTGCAAAGTACTTATAGACACAGATGCAATCAAGCAGTTTACATAAAATATGCTTGGATACTGCAGTGGAATATTTCCTCTGAAGCACCTAAGTCTATTAGCATGTTGGACTTGAAGTGGGGAGTTCTAGATTCAAATCTCTACTCAGTTCTAAAGATCATTGTTGATTTTGAGTCCAACCTATCTCACAAAGGGTTGGCAAAGGAAAAAATAGAAACTTTACCTAGCTCATCTTAGACTCCTGATTTAAAAACAGGATATAACACTATTAGCTCATTCAAAAAATACAACAGAACAAAAGAGCAAAAGATGGAGATGCCACCTTGAGTTATTTGTAAAAATAATAAAGGCAAGATGCAAATAAATAAAAATAAAAAATCTTACTTTAGCATAATTTCTGCAACTAGCTCTTTATCTGAAAAATCATTATATCTGATGTTGCTTTAAGGTCACATGTGCTAACACAACTGCCAAATTTACTTGTAAGTGTATTTCCAGCCTCTGCATCTACCTTAGTCTAGTAGTTAAAAATACTACTAGGTTATAAGTGACAAAGGAAAAGAGATAATTGTCTTTAACTATTGCAAACTGACCCAGATATCATTAAACATTTGTTGGAAAGCAGCATGTGCACATTCCATGCTATTAGATATTCAGCTCAGATTCCCAAATTCATCTCGTAAAACTGACTCAGGCAAAGATGGGCACTCAATCTGAATTTTAACATGACTACAGTATTGAAACGCTGCACATAAAGTTTACAGTCATATTTGTTTTAAAGTAACTTTACTTTGAGTAAAGGGAGAAAGGGATACAAGTATACTCAGTGCTTATTATTATTGAATGCTGGCCATTAACAAGAATCCAATAACATAACAGACATGAGTATACATGCAGAGTTTAGGTTATGAAGCCTTGCTTAGGATAATCAGTCCTACAAGGACAGCTCTATCTATTAAGAGATTTTCTCTCCCCCCTCCCCCAAATTATATAATAGAAGTCATTGGGTGAGAAAAGCAGAGTTATATCTACTTATGCATTTACAGATTTAAATCTGCTGGGACAGAAGTCAGGCAACTTAGTTCCTGCTGCTGTTACTTCAGAATATATGTTCTAGCAAAATGCTATCTTAGTTTTTAGGTCAATTCTTAAGGGGACAAACCCATGAGACTGGGTTCAGTCACAGCCCCTGTGTAATGAATTGTGGCAGCTTCTGCCTTCTCTTGATGAATATATTTTCCATTCCTACTTTTTTCTCTGAAAAGGACTTCTATTATAAAGTCATTGATACTGAAAGCAAAGTTACAGACTCATATAAAAGGGTTTTGAATATCAGTGAAATGGTTCATATGGATGGTTAAAAACAACTGTTTCAAACAGGACATATTAAAATCAACCTTTTGCCCACATCTAGTTGGTATCAATCTATACTTTAGACTTTAACCAGAAGCATGAAGTGTCAAATCAATTCTCTTCAAATACGTTTGGGGCAAATGTTATGATATCAACTCTACATTGGTATCTTCCAGTCTATTTTAGACTAGTTTTGATATGAAAATAACTAAAATATTGCCAATTGCCCATGTGCATGACAATTGTTTTGTGAATGATGAACTTCAAAATAGGAATTCTACATCAAATTCAAAATTGCATACAAAATTGAACACATTCTTTTTCTTAGTTGTCAGCTAGACAGACATTATAAAAGTCTAGTTCCAGTTTTCATGATTTCAAATGTGATAAACTTAGATGAGAAGAATGATTTCTTTTGAAATTACTTTTCAATCACGGATTGATTTGCATATCTGTTCTGATGACCCATTTATCTAAGCTAAGTTATTTTTCAAATACTCTTACCTATCATATTGCCATTTCTAATCATTTAAACTTTTCTAATTACATACTTTCTTAAAGTGTTTTAAGTAGATTCATAATTTTCCTTACGGTCAGTGGCTCTAAATAACAGATTTACCAGACAAATTTAACCTTTAATAGGCAAGTGTCAACCTAGATATAAAGTATTCACCTAATGATTACCAGAAGAGATACATTCTTGCTGAATAATGATCTCCTGAAGGAAATAACGGTACTGAAACCACACTTTCTAAAAGAGAGTTATTTGTGAAAACATGCATGAGTGAAATTTACTCACAGAGATAATCTTTCTACTTCTACTTGCAGATTTGCTACTGAATTGCAACCCCAGTTTAAATTCTTAAAAGCTTAAAGCCTCAAACCAGAATGGGCTAGTTGAAGAAACCAGACTGACATTTGGAAATCACACTTAATATTAACTATTTCAGAATGTTTATCTGATAATAAGACATGCTGCAGAATTACTAAATGCAACAAAAAAGAGCTCTGAAATAAATTCTGCCTATTCATATAGTATATAAATGAACTGCTAGTTTTCTAGATTATGTTGATTATTTATATAAATAGAAATTTAAATAGTATATATTCCCATAGACCTTCTCTCCCTCGTCTTTCTCCTCACAAGAGATATTATTGCTGTAACAAAGTTGATCCAATAAAATCTCAACTTTGGAGGAAAATGAAAAATACAAATGCCTAAAAGAATTAGAAGCAATAAACCTAAGAATGTCAATTAACTTCCTGTAAGAGATTAGTTTAAGGCCAACCTTAAAGGCAGAAATCCTTCTCTAGTCTTAGAACACTTACTTTTAATAACCTATACAAAAATCAAATTTAAGTAACGGCTATCTAACTGCCATCCCAGCAGACAATATGTATGCTTGAAAACTCATCTTAAATATTTTTCTCCATGAAGCACAGATCCGTAGCTGAGCAAAAGCTTGAAATATCATGCTAACCAGGAAAAAAGCCCAGTTTCCAGTCCATTTGACTGCGTTTTAATGGACCTCCTTCCAAGCCACTTCTGCATGGAAAAGTGCTGGCAAAAGAAAGGAAAACTAAGAGATCATGTGGTTATAATTATGACCAGGAAAGGAATATTTCTGCAGTTCAGCAGTGAAGTAAAACTCTTTCGTTGTCTGCTCCCAACAGTGTCCATTGCAAAACAACTGCCTCATTAAATCTCTGCAGTAAGATTAATATGCCGTAGCTGCACTACATTTATAACTTGGTACTCCATAAAAAGCACATTTAATGGAAACAGCCAGAGCTGATACCAAGTATTACTTGAGAAACTTCAGACTGTATGTAGAGAACTTCTTATACTTATTTGTCTTCAAAACAATCAAATTTGAATCAGCTGGAAGACTATGAATTTTACTCGTGCCTTAGTCACAAAGTCTGCTACATGACTTTGACCCAGTCACTCTCTCTCAACCTTGGGGAAGAGACAAACCACTTCCAAACATAAAGGTTCTGATTTATGACCACAATTGACCCACAAATTTCTGTTTCTAAGCAAGACAGTTCCAAGTGAGTTTTGCTCCATTTACACGTTTTACACGTGCCACGTTTGTTAAGTGAATTGCTGCAGTTATTAAGTTAATGACATGATTGTTAAGTGGATCTGGTTTCCCAATTGACTTTCCTTATCAGAAGGTCACAAAAGGTGACCACACAACCCTGGGATACAGTCATAAATACATGCCAGTTGCCAAGTGTATGAATTTTGATTACATGCACATTGTGCAAAGGTCATAAATGCCAAAAACATCCCTACTCACTTTTTTCTGTGCCATTGTAATGGTCACTAAATGAACTGTTGTAAGTCAAAGAATACACGTACAGCTAAAAAAATAGCTCAGACACAAGTCCAGTCAATTGCCAGGATCGACACTGACTATCAAGCAGGATGTATGAATATATCAATAATTTTAATTGACATATTTCTGTGGCAGAATACAGAAGATAACTGTCTGCCAACTGATCATACTGTCTCCCAGATATACAAACTGCACTTACACAATTCTCACATACAACTCTCTTACTTGAAAGCAAAGTTAAAATGGCTGAGAAGCTGTCAGAATGTTTGTAGCAGAGAAAATGACTAAGGAGAGAAAGAAAGCTTGGGCTAGTCTAAGAGAGGAAGAAAAGGAAAGTAGTTAAGAATCAAAGGTGGAATTAGGAAGTTTGGAGTGCTGAAAAAAGTTTCACAATGATTCCATAATGATTTAAGATCAGAGAAAGTAAGACTATGGAGAGACAAATCTGTCTATGCTGTGCAGCTATGCAGAGGAAGAAAATAACTCAGAACTCCAAAAAGAAGACCAGGGTTGTCCCATCTTTGAGAAGCTGCCAGCTAATTGAAACCCTTGATTAACTCTTTGAGGAATGTAGTAAGAACTACGTACCTAGGAACAGCTTAGGAAAGGCACACTGTTTTATTAGAAGAAGTAATATTATTCCAAGGAGGAAGATAATTAACCTTGGAATGGTATAAAAACTATGAGAGAACCAGTGGACCATAAAACAATTTGTTACATTCCTTTGAAGGCGGAAGGGAGGGAGACCCGAATATGTTTGTATGCATTAGCTGAACTCTGCTTGCATAATTAGCTGACTAATATCTTGTAGAGAAATTAGTATCTATGTGTGTTGTAGCAAGAAAGTAGCAAAAAAAAAAAAAAGGTAGTCACAAATTGTTGCATGCTGAACTTTGACTGATTCATCCTTGCAATTCACTATCATCTTCAGAAATAAATGTTTGTTCCATAAATTTAAAACTATTCAGTCCTGGCATAACAGTTGTCTTTTTCTTGCACAAATTTCTGGATTAGCCTAATTTCTCTCCTTTTTCCATCGTTATCTTTTACCATGATACAGAATGACATATTTGTTTCTTCCATGATTTTTAACTATTATTTATTTTTAAAATATGTGTGTGTTGTGAGGAGGGGGTGTAGACAGACAGGCAGGCAGGCAGACAGACCCAGCCGTCTTATAAAATATATAGATTAGAGATAGAGATGACAAAGATAGAGATATATGAAAGAAATAATAAACTTGATTATTTTTTTATTTTTTTAAAGATCTTATATAGACGAGGTTTCACTCATCCCATCTAGGTTTCTAATAGTACTTAAATATTATTACCTGAAGTAAATAAGACCAATACATTCTAATATTGGTAAAATAGCATGAATTATTGAATGTGTGTCTATACTATGCAGCATAGTTTTTTTGACAGCTTAGATTACATATCAAACAGCCAGTTATATTTTAGTGCAAATACCTAAAACTAAATAGCAACAAGGAATTATATCACTTACTACAGATATTTTAAAACTAACAAGACAAACACATTGGAAAATAGGTTTCTACCTTCACAATAATTGTACAAATTAAATTCCTGTTTTCTTTCAAATAAAAATTCATTTCCACAATCAGCTATATAAATATCTAAAAACAGATTTAAAAAAAGTATGTAGTTAAACAGCTAATCTGCTGTACTGGACTGCTACAATAGGAAAATATAACATATATAATATTCCAGAAATTTGGATGTGAATCTAGTTTTATTGAGAGCATAAAATCATTAATTAGTTACATAACTAATTGCTTAATTCCAAATCACTTTATCAAAGAATCATCCAGCCTGACCTACCAGCCTTCTTCACCTAGAAGCTCTCCAAATATGTTGGGACTTTAACTGGACTTTAATCCCAGCAGGCATATGAATTGCCTTCTGTTGGTTGGGATTATTAGACTGGCAATTATGAAAGCACCTAATTGGGGAAATCTGGTTTGTGCAATTGCAATATGTATTTTTAGCTTCTTAAATATAAGAAAAGCACAATTAAAACAGTAGTATTTCTTTTTAAGATTGCTGGGATCCTTAATCTATAAACCAATACCAATAAAACATACAGTACAATCACTTTTTTGCACAAAGAATATTTAATTATTATTTCCAGAACAACTAATCAAACAAACTAAAAGACTTAATTGTCCCTGAACTATAGCACAATTATTTTTCAAAGGAAAAGCAAAAACTAAAGAGAGCTGTTATAAGAAGCAACATGCTATTAACCCCCATTATAATGAACAGGTCAAATTTCCAACCTAAAATCTTGCTGACTGAACTAAGTCTTTATCTGCACAACTCCCAGTGACTTAAATGTAGGGATCAGTGACTGCTAACAAAATCAGTGGATTAAGATTTAAACTGCATGCTTATTTGTAAAAGTAACCAGCCTGCAGAAATGCCTGGCCACAATCCAGAAATGTTCATGTGCCAGAGCAATGTAAATAAATTGTATTCTTCTTTTGCTGCTTCCTTATGATAAACTCACACTCCATGTGTAAACTTCCACTATGTTGAAAAATAGGCAGATGATAATGTATAAAACAAATGGAAAAACTGGTATTGTAGAAAATAAATCAACAAATAACTAATTTGTACACAGATCTGCTTCAAAAGCATAACAAAACATTATCTATGTAATATTAACTGAATAGCTGAAGGAGAACTCATGTTTACAAAAAAGGCACTTTTAGAGGTCCATATCACTCTTTAAATGTTCCATTGTTCTCTGCATGATGAGAACAAACCAGGCATGTGTCATGTTTTTGAAAGACAGAGAAACATGATGGTTGGCATGGAAATTACCTGTCGGCACTGCTGATTGTTCCACTCCTTCCTGGTCCTCTGATTCATTTTCTTCTACTGTCAGGGGAAGATTAAAAATAAACAAGAAAGCAGTAAGTAAGATAAATATCTTAAAATATCCAAAACATTGACATTTCTGTTTCACCTCTTTCTGTTTTTAGCTATCATCCCTTTTCATATTGAATAAATTTACTTGCCTGGTACAAGATTATCTAAAAGGAACTTGAACCAAATATAGAGTCACCTTTGAAACTATTCAAAAATGTTGCACTTCTTAAGAAAAACCAGTCCTGGTCAAAGCAACTGACACAAAACATATTATAACTTGGAAAAAATCCATCTAGCACAAGTACCGAGAAGTAGCACCTTCTTAACCCATAAATTTGGAAATGCATTACAATTTTAAACTTAATCCAAATATTATTAAATCAAAAGATGTAGAACTTTGAATATAGAATTTGTCTACTCAATATACCACATCAGTGCAGATTTCTCATTCCAGTAACCCTTTCAATTTGCCTGAGTTATAGTCAGCTTCATTGCACTGAAGTTATCCAGGTAATTGACAGTTGGCTGTAGAGCCACAATCCTGCACCATAGCAATTTGCAAAGAAAGAAAATTACTTTTTTTTAACACCATTCAAATAAGCACAAAACCTACTAATCTGCAGTAGAATATTGAACCTCTTTTCCAATATTAAAGCAAAGGATTTATGCAATAGTCACAAAGCCAAGATGGGCATTTTATTCACACATTCATGCACACACATACACAAATTACCTATACCTACGTTTTCACAAACTTGAGGTAACGTATGATAATAATTATAACAGAGTTATTTTACTATACTTAATTCTTGATACAATTTTTACTGAATTGTAGCATAATATTCTATAGAAAGTAGGCAGATAAGGGAAAATAATCTATTAATATGGAAGTTATGTCAAGTATTGTGAAAAATAATTAAGAATATTTTAGTAGGCAGATCCCCTATAGATTGCCTAGCTCCTATGATTAGAATACAAGAAAGTACATTCAGCCGTTCCCTACTTAAGCCATTATATATATGTGTCATTGTACCTAAATGTTTGACCCTTCTATTGACTTGCATGGGCTTTATCCATGTTTGCCAGATGGTAGTGAACACAGGTATAAAGTCTCTGAAACGTATTCTTAATCTCTTCCTTAATATCTAGTAAACAGAATGAAAGTGCAGCAGCACTTTGAGAATGCTAAGAGTAGTCTTTTGCAGAAGTATTCATTCATTTGGTAAGCTTTTACAAAAGGACAAAACATGTATTGTGATATTGTAATACAAGCTCTGTCTCTTTACACATATGCTTGCAGTATTTTATTCTTTATTTATCTTCCCTCAAAGATGCATAAAGTACTAAAAAGCTTCCTGCCCTCAGGTAACCTTTCCCAAAAAAATCAGCAGCATGTTTTAATAACAGTATTTTAGATGAGTGATATAAAGGGGATGAATGTCAGTAGATGGAAGAAGAAGAATTTGTCTTATTTTTTTGCAGTCACAGCATATTCCAATATTCCAGTAAATGTCAAAGTCTCTGCTTTTACTTTTCACTCACTTATAGTTCTTGGACTCAATCAATGATTTCTACTATTCTTTCTGAGTTTGCAATTACAAAGCAGGACTAACAACTAATAGTATTGGTATGAGTCAGGAGAAATATTTTGCATTACTTATTGAATTATAAGAAGCTCTTAAATTTATTTTATAAATACTATAAAACTTGATTCAGAACATAATTGCAAACTATGGATATTTTGAACAAGAGGCAAAGTGAGTCAGGCTGTCAGGCTTTTATCTTCTCTTCTGTTAAAACTTCCTCATGAAATGTATAACAAAATATTTTTGCCATTTCATTCAACTATAGAAAATTGGCATGGTTAAATGAAGCTTAATAAACACCATATATCAATTAGTGGTATCAATTTGGAATTAGGCCTAATGCTGCTTTTTTTCCCCACTAAGTAACTGAAACAGAAAATCAAAATTTAGTATATCATCATGATGACTTTATTTCCTTCCTGCCTGAGAGATGTAGAAAAAAAAAGAAAAGAAAAGAAAGAGTCTTTACAACTTTCTGTTGATTGGTTACCTTAAATAAATGAAGACTACAATTATACAATGTTTATAATGCTGAATAGCTACAGAGAAAATAGTACCCATAAAACAAAATGATTCAGAAATATATTTCAAATATTTAAGATATACTTAAATTGAAACATCTATTTCTAAAAATCATTGAATCATGTGTATTTTTAATTTGAATGGTTTAAAACAAATATAAAGCTCCACATAGATCAGATTTAGCCAAAAAAGTTAATTCAGGTGTTCTTCTCAGTGGCCATTCTGCAGAAGACAAAAACTTATCCCCCCCTGATATTGGGAGTAAAAGCCCTTTAAAAAACACAAACTGCAGGATGAGCTCAGCAGTCAGCCTGACAATGCCACAAATTCTTAATAATAGTGACTGTGGTGCTAGCATCCTACCTGCGGTGATGGATGTGAATTGTGTAGCACCTGATAAGATCAATCAAAGCCTTATTCTTACTTTCTAAATTTGGTCAATGGAAGCTTATGAAGCAAAATCTTAAAACTACAGCATTAGATAAAATCAGAATATGACCATCAGTAGCTGCACTGTCAACTTCACTACTACGCTTGTTTGTTGTGAATGTTAATGTGCTTTTTGATTAACTAAAATAGTTCTAACTGCTCCAAATTAATAAATATTAAACAGAATACACACATACACAGAAATATAATACAGTATAAAACATTAACAGATTAGGATGTGCAATCATATGCGCTAAAAATAATTCAAATTACTTCCAAAAAACCAATTGTATTTTTCATATAATTTCTGTTACTATCTTTGGAACTTAGAATTGCAAAGAGGATCTTAAGAAAAACACACACAGTTCTCTCATTGTGGAAGAAAAAGAAAAAAATGGCACAAGGACTTCTTACATTCTATAATACTTCAGAGCATACCTATAATTTCTTCACAAACTGAAATGTCCTCTGAACTTTAGTCACTTCTTAACCAAGCCATACCAAATAACTTTAGAGAGATAGAACATGTCCTATAAACACCTTAATGAAATGCAAATATTGTAGAATTGACCAACCACTGCTGAATAAACAGCCTGCCTACTAGCAATTCCATCCACCATAGTTACCTAACCACTGATACTTATTAATTAAAAATACCAAACAGTCCAGAGATAATCAGTCTTACTGGCATGATGGATGAAGTTCTATGTCTGCCAGAAGCCAAAAATGGCTTTTAAATTGGACTGGGATGGGATGGGATGGCATGGGATGGGAAAGGGAGAGGAGGGGAGGAATTGTAATTTCTTCTGTTCTCTATTACAATAATGAAAACTGTTAGTTTTCTGAAGTTTTACAATCTTCATGTAGGTCCGTACAGTTGTCTCAAAGATCTATTTATGGAAGACCCTTGTGGGTATAGATGTCCTGGATCATTTCACAAAATTCTATTCTCACTTTGATTGTTATTTCATGACACAATATCTGCTTTAGTGACTGTATTAAAATGAGTATTCACCTGATTTGCATTTATTAAACGTATCACTCATTAGTGGGTTTCTCATAAGCAATGCCATACTCATAATTTAAGAGCAATTGCAAAATGCTGTTCCAATATTTTGCAAAATTGCCATGTCCCCTGTTTTTGATGCCTTACTCTATGAAACTGAAGAAATGCAATTAAATAAGATGATGATAAAGCTAAGCAAATTATAAACACATACAAGTGCTGCATCATAGCTCATCTAATCTTTTCCTTTATCAGTGCTTCTTTAATCTCACTGCAACACGCAATCCCTTGCAAAACAATGATTAGGAAGCATTAGCATTTTCTGTTTGGATGGCAGTTCTGCTAACTCCATTACTGAACATTTGTTCAGGGCCAAGGCATAAATGGTATACTATAGAATAGAGAATACAAATAATTTCTGTTGTGACAAAGTAAAGTAGCTGGTAAAAATGGGAAAATCATTAGATTTGGAATTTGCATAACAAAGGCAAACCTCTGGGGCAAAACATTTCAGAGCACTGAAACAACTACAGAGCTAACTCTGGTCCAGTTTCCCCACCACCGTCACTCTAAGCATCATGTTTCTTGATGACTTCATAGCATGAGAAAAATCGTTTCTGAAGAAGCTGGACTTCCAAATAACCAGACACAACACCATGTAAAGCTTATGGATAACAACAATGGTATCAAGTTTGGAAGCTTATAGGTAACTAATGCAGTAACCAAATAGGCACAGCTCAAAAATAACAATAAACTAATTAATATGTTTCCATACAGATTTCAACAAATTAGCAGCCCTTTCCCAAGTCCTGCTGATGACTTCACTGAAGAGCCAATCTCCCTAAGTACAATTCAAATGTCCAGTGGAAAATATGGTTTGGATCCCAGGTTGTCACATGTGAAAACTGTTCAGTCATGGAAAATGAGAAGGCATTCATGCTTAATAAATTTATTAGTAGTAGTATTATTAGTATTATTATTATTGGTATAGAATGTTTTGCTGTGGATTATTATTATTATATTATTGAATGTTTTGCTGTGGAGGCTAATTTCAACAATGTGACTTGGAAAGAGATCATTCATGATGAATTCTACACAAAAATGCAATGTAACAGGATTTATTTTTGTATAAAGAGATGTTTCTCCTTATGTACACAAGTGGGAAACGTATGGTAGGCTGAAACTAAATGGCCCACTCCATTTATTCATGATAAGATTGGGAAACACTGAGAGCTTGAAAGCTTGAAAAGACAACTGGCACTTAGAATGTGAAAATTCTGGGACTTTTTCCCCACAGACTTTTTTTGCTTATCACTTCCCTGAAATCTTAGGTAGTCAACTTCTCATATTAAACTGTAAAAAGGTATGGCTGTAATCTATTAGCTTTATATTTCACCTTTCTTCTCCATACACTTACAGCTTTCAATGTATGGAGTGGTTTTTCCTCCATAACAACTCTCTAAGATATGTTGGGCCTTGATAGATCGTGACTCTCTGAAATGACCTTACTGAATACTGAGCCTCAATAATTGCAGTTCCCAGAGTACTGATACAATTCAGCAGCAAAGCCATATTCTTTTGTTACCAGATATTTTTTTTTAATCCCATTTATATCCCGCCCTTCTCCGGAGACTCAGGGCAGCTTACAATTAAGCACAAGCCAATGTG
>JANHFM010004884.1:29473-40635 GCA_032468115.1 Grayia smithii | reverse complement strand
TGTGTGGACTTCAACTCCCAGAATTCCCCAGCCAGCTCTGCACTTTGTGTGTGCATGAAGAGAACCGGTAGTAAAGGTAAGTAGAACCCACCCCTGGTCCAACCCCCTCCCCAAGCAGGAAACCCTATATCAAATGTTTGTCCAATCTCTTCTTAAAAAACCTCCAGTGATGGAAGACACCCACAACTTCTGGAGGCAAGTTGTTCCACTGGTTAATTGTTCTTACTGTTAAGAAATTTCTCCTTAGTTCTGGGTTGCTTCTCCCCTTGGTTAGTTTCCATCCATTGCTTCTTGTCCTGCCTTTGCGTGCTTTGGAGAATAGGTGGACCCCCTCTTCTTTGGGGCAGCCCCTCAAATATTGGAAGGCTGCTATCATGTCTCCCCTAGTACTGAACCTTTACAGAATACAGAATAACAGGAGTTGGAAGGGACCCTGGAGGTCTTCTAGTCCAACCCCCTGCTCAAGCAGGAAACCCTCCATCATTTCAGACAAACGGTTGTCCAATAAACCTCCAGTGTTGGAGCACCCACAACTTCTGGTGGCAAGCTGTTCCACTGTTTAATTGTTCTCACTGTTAGGAAATCTTTCCTTCGTTCTCCTCTTCTTGCTTAGTTTCCATCCCTTGCTTCTTGTTCTTCCTTAACCGTGACTTTCTCTTCCCGTTGCAATAATTGAGCATGTTAATTTTAAACTACTTGGGGAGGCTCTCTGGCTTGAAACCTAGAATATAAAAACACATTAAAAATGAATAAATATAAAACAGGCCTCAGGGACTCGTTTTGCAAAATGCCAGGAGTGGGGGTAGTGAAGTCATGCAGAGCAGGGCCCTGGTCTCCATTAAATGAGACGAAGAGAAGTTGTAGAAGCATTTTCTAAAGATGACATTCTTCCAACGGAGAAATCCTTCCAGACCTCAAATCTCTGGCCAGGGTGCGAAAAATAAAAATAAAAGAAACCAAATCGTAACCATGAGGCAAAAACAGCTTCCCTTACATTCTCCGAGCTGCTTCGAAATGTTTGGGATACGAAGGCAGCTTTGTTTTTAAGCAAATGGATTTTTTAAACACCCGACGTTAAATCATTCGGCTGTAAAAATGGATTAAGGAAAAAGGGGCCAGATTTGAGCTCGGTTTGAAAGGGCCTCCAGATCAGGCTCAGAGAAGCAAAGATCCGAGGTGCAGGCGGGCACGATTGGCGGAGATGTTTTCCTGGTCGTGAAGAACAGAAGAAAATTCTTCTGGAAGAATCGCAAAAGCATCCAGGACAGGGGTGAAATCCAAACTTTTTCGCTACCGGTTCTGGGGGCGTGGCTTGGTAGGCTTGGCAGGGGAAGAATATTGCAAAATCTCCATTCTCGCCCCACTCCAGAGGAAGGATACTGCAAAATCCCCATTCCCATCCCACTCCAGGGGAAGGATACTGCAAAATCCTCATTCCCACCCCATTCTGCGGCCAGCTAGAGGTGGTATTTGCCGGTTCTGCGAACTACTCAAAATTTCCACTACCGGTTCTCCAGAACCTGTTAAAACCTGGTGGATTTCACCCCTGGCACAGCCCCTTAGAGTCGGGAATGACTAGCACATATGTGTGAGGGGAACCTTTACCTTTACTTTAAGGTTATAGTTGGTAAATTAGTTGAAACTGATGAAAGGAATGCCATGACACAAATGGCATCAGAACCATGGTGGTTTCTTTAGTCCAAATTTGGGACAATATAGGAGGTTCCTTATGTATTGCAATGCACCTGAAATTTCTAGTCTCAGACATACTAAACATCTGAAACAGACTATACTGAATAGATTACTTTCAACAGGAAGAGGAAAAGAAATGATTCCTGCCATAAATCCAAAATTCAAGGTCTGACATACCTTCTAGATTCTTAACCTCAATTAAACCCTAACAATGCTAAATTTCATATGCTTCAAACATGTTTGTCTATCCTGATATGATGACTACTAACAGAGACGAGGAGGAAAAAGTCAACCACCGTTTTTCTAGGATAAAGAAACTTGGTCCTGCTTTTATCATGCTATCTTGTGAACTGCATTTTTCCTGGGCACAACTAGAAGGAACAAACAAACAAACAAAAATCTGACAACCAGTTGGTTACAGGAGGGAGGAGAAATTCCATGATAGTGAAAAACATATGGATGAGAGACTGTGCTGCTGAAAAGACTTATGTATCATGCTGTATGTGAAAACATTGCTATTCATATGCAGAATGGTCTTACAGTGCAGAAGAATTGACAGGGAACAACAATATCAGAAGGTAAATCATCACTTCTCTATAGACCGATCACTGTTGCGCTGAATTAAAAACTGAAACATAAATATTACTTCTGTGATTCTGTGTGTGAGCTATTCAGAATATCACAGGATTAAACAATGCAGTCACCTATGCCACTTATTTCAGAACAGGGCCCAATAGTCCTGCTCCCACAGCTCACTTAATTTGGTCAACAAAAGGAATTTTTAACTTCAAACAGGTCTGAGGGTTTCTGTAGCTGAACTAGCCTTTTCTGGTCATCCATGTCATGCAAACAGTAATGAGATGGTTGCTTCTTGCTACCCAAATAAAGATTAAAGCCTCCAGCCATTTCCTGCAGACTCCTAAAGAAGAATGAATCATGGGAAGAAAGCAATTGATGAATCTTCCTCTATGCCATCTTTGACTCCCTCCCTTCCTTTCAAAACAAAATTGAAAAAATAGTGGCAGAAAGTTGTAGCATTTGGGAGGCTGTCAAAAGGCTGCTCTATATCAGACTAAGGCAGTGATGGCAAACCTTTTCAGCACCGAGTGCTGAAAACGTCATGCAGAAACGTCATGTACATGCGTGCACACTCATCGGGAACACGTTCAAAAAAGATGAACTTCCGGGGTCTAGTGTGCATGTGCACCCAATGATCAGCTGGCCGCCGTGCATGTGCAGGCCGGTTTTTGGCACTGCCGCACGTGCAGAGAACAGCTGATCATCGTGCATGCATGCGTTCCAGAAACCCAGAAGACAAATAGGCAAGGCTGCATTTGCCGGGCAACATGGCTTCGTGTGCCACTTTGGGCACGTGTGCCATAGGTTTGCCATCACGGGACTAAGGTATGTCATATTAGGTGCTACTGGCAGTTGGGGAGCTTCCAACACATACTGATGAAATACCTTGTTCACCTCAATACTCAACCACAGGAATATGCCTATGAAAGGTATCTGGAACCTGAAGAGGGAACTAAAAAGTGGTGAAATAAAGCATTCACACATTATGTCCTGAACAAATAAGGCCTTTCAGGGCCAGGTGATTTAATGATTCAATCTTTAATAGGCCAAGAGTGAACCAAACTTACCCATCATTTGACTATAGATCTCTTGGGTGACTTTACCCACACTCTGTCAAGGACCTAGGAGTACTCATTTAAAAAGATCTAAGCCCCAGAACTCACTGTAACAACATTGCTAAAAAGGCATTAAGAGTAGTCAACCTTATTTTACAAAGTTTTCTCTGGTAACGCTATACTTCTAACTAGGGAAAACAAAACCTTTCCCAGACCTATCCTTGAATACTGCTCACCTGCTTGGAACCCACCATGTATTTTGGACATTAATACATTAGAGAGAGTCCAGAGATATTTAACAAGAAGAGTACTCAACTCCTCTGCTCGCAATAAATTTCCTTATACCACCAGGCTTGATATTTTAGGCCTGGATAACCTTGAACTATGCCATCTACGTTTCCACCTAAGCTTAGTACACAAGATTATCTACCTTAACTTCCTACCTGTTAATGTCTACTTTAACTTCAGCCACAATAACACAAGGACTATCAATAGATACAAACTAAATGTAATCCGCTCTAATCTTGATTGCAGAAAATATGACTTCAGGAATAGAGTAGTAAATGTCTGGAACACTCTACCTGATCCTGTTGTTAGTTTCTCTAACCCCCGTACCTTTTACCTTAAACTGTCTACTGTGGACCTTACACATTTCTTAAGAGGTCCCTAAGGGGGCATGCATAAGCACACCAGTGTGCCTACTGTCCCTGTCCTATTGTTCCCATTTATATGTAATCATTTTATGTGTTTATGGCTACGTTTTGCCTATTTATATCCATTTATTTGTGCCATTTTTTTCATGTGTCCATGTCTATGTCTTTATTGATACTTGTTTCCTTGTACTTGTTGACAAACAATTGAATGAATGAATGAATGAATAAATAAATAAATAAATAAATAAATAAATAAACAAACAAACAAACAAACAAAGAAACTAAGATGGTCAAAGGCCTGGAGACTAAACCATATGAAGAACAGTTGCAGGTTTGGGGCCTGGCTAGTCTAAAGAAAAGAATAATTAGGGGTGACATGATAGCAGTATTTGAGGGGTGCCACAAAGAAGAAAGGGTCAAATTATTCTCCAAAGCACCAGAGGGCAGGATGAGAAATAATGTTTGGAAACTGGTCAAAAAAAGAAGCAACCTAGAATTAAGGAGGAATTCCTAACAGTAAGGACAATTAATCAGTGGAACAGCTTGCCTTCAGAAATCGTGGGTACTCCATCACTGGAGATTTTTAAGAAGAGACTGGACAGTCACTTGTCTGAGATGGTATAGATTTTCCTGCTTGAGCCGGGGGCTGGACTAGAAGACCTCCAAGGTCCCTTCCAGCTCTATTCTATGCTAATCAAACTCCCAGAACTGTAGCTATAATCAACCCATGAAAGCTTTATAACTCTTCAGTAACGTATCAATGTCATAAATACTACTATTGAAAAATAAAGAGATGAAACAAATAGTGTTGGATAAAGGGCCACAACTTTCTTCATTTTTTTTGTCAAAGAAATTTACAGTGTTGGCATCTGTGTAATTTCATTTCTTGGATTAATTGCTCTATGCAAGTCAGCTTCATTCTTGAGTTTGCAGATTTTGCAAGCAATGTTTCCATCCAATTTGGACTAATTTGGTTTAATAGAATAAGCAATATAGCTGAGAATTCGTATTGTTTATTTGCCTCTCCCATCCCAGATTAGCATAGGGATTCCCTATGTACCAAATGAAATCTGTAAAGTTTTAAATGAGTGAGGCACACATCCATTTTTCAAAGCACTATCTGATAATTTTGCAGGAATACATATTTTATCATATTTAATTTGCTAATCTGCATATGTTTGCATAGCAGGTATAATTGCACAGCAGGTTTATTTGCAAAACAGGTTTATTTATAAAGCAATTAACCAGATAAATACTCTCCTCAAAATCAAACTTTAAAAAAAAATTAATATAATTTGTAAAAATGAGTATAAAAAGTTAATACAAATTAAGATTAAGTAAGAAGGAAAAAATAAAAAGGAAGAAAGAATAGAGAAAGCTAAAATGAAAAATGAAAACAAGAAAGATAATTCATTTAATAACAGTTCATAGTTACAACAGCTTTGGAAAAATGGACTTACAACCCATCCTTGAAGTTACAATCATTGTACCACTTCCTGGGTCACATGATCACAATTTGGACACTTGGAAACTTGGCTTGCATTTATGATGGTTGCAGTGTTTTGCAGTCACATGATCATGATTTACAACCTTCCCAGCTGGCTCCCAAATATCAAAGTCAATTGGAAAATCCAGATTCACTTATGAATCCCAACAAGAATGGGATTCATCTAATGACTTTGGTAAAGTTGGCTCTGGTCATGTAACGACTCCCTCTATGGCCATACTGACTTACAATAGAAATTTCAGCCCCAATTGTGATTGTAAGTCAAGGCCTACCTGCATAGGTTACAATACAGTAAGAGCTTGATTGAAATTCTTTGATTCCCCAGCCATTTGACTCATGGGCCCACTGCAAAAACCTCAGTTCCAGCTCTATCTTCACAAGGAGCAACTATCCGGCACACATGTAGGGGATCTCATAACTTGTCCAAAGAATCTGCACTGGCCAGAAATTACTATTTGGTCAGTGATCTCTGTGCCAAGCCTGTCTTTTCTCCTTCATGGACTTTTAGAACCTCATAGAATTTCATTTGGAACTCCAGATCAAACTGTTCAAGAAAAAAAAAAGACAACTTTCTTGTAAAGAAAAATAATTCCTACTTTCTTTATCTCTTAATGTCATAGATAACGTAAATTCAGAAATGGCCAGGATACTAGTTTTTTTTTTTTAAAAAAAACAGCCTAAATTCTTCCCAATTTTTACCAAACAAAAGTAACAATTGCCTTTGTATAGTTTATCTCCATCAAACATTCTTTCATATGTCTACCAAATCCCCAAATATGCAGCTGTTAGAAAGACAGACGCTTTGAAGTGTCTTGGGGGACTCCTATTCTGCCTTACTGAAATCCATTACAGAGCTCTTCTTTCAATAAGGAAAGATACTTTCAAGACATAAGTATAGGAAAGAAAATGAGACTCTACCACCATGTGTAAAAACTGTGACAAGCCAGCTACAGATGGAGATGACAAGAGTTCACTTTCTGCAGACAAATTAGGAAACATCTCAAAATATACCGAAACCACAGGGAGTTACAAAATTTCAGGCAAAATCTGATGAAAGCAAATGTGGTTCAGAGCCTAGACTATGTGGTTTGTCAAACTGCCTCGATGCATGAAGTATACGATGATGCTGTTTACTTTTCTTTTTGGCAGTCCTATTCCCTTGCCTGTCTCTTCAAGGCCAAGAAGATTGGTCTTCAACCTAACAAACAGCTTATCAGTATTTATTTCTGAAGAATCTTTTTTTTTTTTAGTGGCAAAAGACATATTTTGCACACAGAAAGTCTTTACTTCTGTTCCAATGCCTAGGAGATTTGAAATAACACAACTCTGAAGCAAATAAGCCCATGGTCTGTCTTCTGTATTTCTGTTGCCAAAGTAATTTCCCATTATGTATTGATCTTGCCATAATGGAATTGTATTTTCTAAAATTCTCAAAGGCCATTGTTTTTACAGTCCTTTGACTAGCTTTCTGAAATGGTGGCACCACTCAGATGTGTGAATTTCACCTCCCTAATTCCCAGCAATAGTTTTACTAACCCCTGGGAAATTCTACACATGGAAGGCACCCAGTTGGTGTCATTTGCCTTATGTATATCCAACAATTTTTACCATGTTTAGATCCATCTGTGATATCTGCTAGAGTTGTGCCAAAATCTGAATTCCAATTTTATGAAAGCATTCTTTCCCCAAGGCGCCTTGATTTCTGCCTGATCCTCAGTTGCTTTACAAAGTTTTTTGAATGTGGTTTTTTAAAAACTTCTTTCTTCTGAGGGAACTGAAAATTTGATGTGTGCATTCTTTTTCTGTGACACATCTTTCCCTCAGTCAGTCTTTCTAACTGTCCAAACTCCCTAACCAGTCCTATGAGAGGAATCCTGTCATATCTCCTGGATTTTGACTGATATGCAGAAATTGTTTGGAATTTGAAAAATGATTGCATGGTGATCTAAAGGAACAGATTACACTTAGCCACCTTGGGTCTTAAATAAATAATTAATAAATAAACACTTTACCGTCATTCTACATATATACACAGTATACACATACAATGAAATTTACATGACACCCAAAGACCAGGCCCAACACACATAAACCCCAAACACCCACCACCACCACAAATTTCCCTCCCTGAACCACCCAAACATCCACAAAACAGACCAAGTAATGCTGTCCAACAGCTCACTGATGGTGGCCCTTTAGTTCATTATTGAGTGCAATTATAGCTCTGGGATAAAAACTATTCAGAAAACGTATGGTCCGAGTTTTAATTGTTCTATATCTTCTGCCAGAAGGCAAAAGTCTAAAAAGATTGTAAGCAGGATGGGAAGAGTCCCTGAGGATGTTGTGCAACTTCCTCAAACATGCAAGATGCGAAGATGTCATCCAGGGCTGATAGCTGGAGACTGATGATATTCTGGGCAGTTTTAATAATTCTCTGTAGAGCTTTTTTGTCCACTGCAGAGCTGCTCCCATGCCGTGCAAGAATGCCGTATGTCAGGACACTCTCAATGGTGTTGCGATAGTAAGACAGAAGTAGATGCTGAGATAGATTTATCTTACTGAGCATTCTCAGGAAGTACAGCCTCTTTTGACGAATGCAGCATCCTGAGATCATGTGTTGGCCATTTGCAACTTCCCAGCCAGCTTCCAACAAGCAAACTTCCTCAATGGAGGGAAGGCTGCATTTGCTTACTGATTTCATGATTCATTTAACAATTACAATATTATTAACAATAACATTGTTAATTAACAATCATGGCAGAACAAGTAGTAAAATTGGGCATGACTTACTTAGTAACCACCTTGCTTAGCAATGGAAAGTCTGGTCCCAATTGTGGATGTAAATTGAGGACTACCTATACCAGGGCTGTCAAACTCGCAGATGCATCACGCACTGGCCATACCCACACCGGTTTTAGCGAAGGGGAAAAAAGTTGTGATACATCATGTGATGACAACATGATGATTTGAATTTGACACCCCTGACCTATATTGAGAAAAGGAGCTGTCAAAGGAGTTAAGAGTTCTTATAGTTTAAAATCACAGTCTGAGTCAAATTTGTAAACTTGTGTTACTTTATGCAGGCCTTTGGATTTGAGCAGACTGAATCTTATATCATGATTGCAAACTGCTTATAATACTAGGATTCTCTTTGCAGTAACATTTCCTTAGAACAGTGGTTCTCAACCTGTGGTCGGGACCCCTTTGGGCGTTGAACGACCCTTTCACAGGGGTTGCCTAAGTGGGGTGAGAGAAGCGAGGGCCGCCCATCTCTCTGCTCTTCCAACCCTGGCTCTTCTGTTATTGTTTCTGGAAGCCCTGCTCGGCGCTCAGCTGAGCTAGTCTAGGCTGCAGAGCCTCCACTTCTTCCCAAGGTTTCCGGCACTGTCTTTAGCTCTGCAGGTTGGATGGCAGGAGTGCAAATAACGGGAAATGGAGATGGTTTCTTGTGAGCTCTGGGCCAGACAGAAAACAAGCTCCCGGATGGATTTGCCTCTAGAAAGGGCAGTAAAGAAGCCTGGGCCCAGCGCGAAAATCCCAAGAATGGGCTTCTCTTATCTTCTACCACAGCAGAGAATATTGATATCAGATATTTACATGATGATTCATAATTGTTGCAAAATTAGTTATGAAGTAGCAACAAAAATAATTTTATGGTTCGGGGTCACCACAACAGGAGGAATTGTATTAAAGGGTCGCGGCATTAGGAAGGTTGAGAACCACTGTTCTATACCATAAAACAAATGAAATATTTTTCAAGTTCAGTCACACATTCAGTTGCTAGTTACCATGAAAAATCAAATACAAACCCCAAAGTGATATACCTGACCTAAGATATTGACTGCATCTTGTTAGATGTAAATTTTATTCTTATGCACTAATATCTTTATCTCCTCCTGCACCACAACACAGGATCCTTAGAACAACAATGCAAAAATTCAACAGACTAGCATACAGAACTACATTCTCACTCTTAAAGTAGCTGTTTTAATTTTATACTTGCTATATAAGAAGCCATTGCTTGAATCTTACTTTGGACATACATACGCAGCCATCACATTTTTTCCTACCATAGAAATCAATAAGAAAAGCAAAGGACGGGTTTCCTTTTTTCCAGACAGTTAGAAAATTTAGTCCCGAAAGACTAAAGACTTGAAAGACATGAGATAAAAGGGAAATATACTGTAGCTCAATGTGGTTCACACCAAAGTCAATTGCTAATGCCACATAACTTTTTACTGTTGCTTCTATCATGTCCATACATAGATCACCTTTTATTCTTTAAAATTGCCAACACTCCCCCTAGATATAGCACTTTTTAATATTTGCTTTGTAACCCAGTGCTATTCAATCTCTCTGTATGACTACTTCAAAGGACTTCTTCCTTTTTAGCCATCCACTTTTGTATTCAGTACACATTCATTCTTTCATCCCTCATTCATTCTTGACCCCACCTCTTCTAAATTTACACACATTCTGCCCAGCATTCAGTTTAGTAATGCTGTATGTTTCTTCTGAATACCCAACTTTCACTTCTACACAGTAAAGTGATCAAGAGCACATTCCCAGAGACAGACGCTTTTCTTCCCTGACAAGCATTCATTCCTCACAACAGATCACATACTTCCACGATCTTTCTGCCATTATTTGCATGTCTTACACTGGGCACGCAAATGGGTATTTGTTTTAGTTTTACCATTTATGTATAACTTGCATTTATTCACTCAGTCTTCCTTTGAGAAATGATTACCTTGATTTTGATAAATTGATTTTCAGGTGTATATTTCTATTCCTCACTAGAACTTACAAGATGACAGTTGCTGCAAGTAAGATGAGCTCTCAGCCAAAACTTTTCTTCTGCATACGTGCTCATTCACAGCCTCAACCAGCACCCCTCTAATATCATTATAAACTTTCCTTAAACTAAAGGCTTATCCATTAATGCATTAAATAGTCAAGAAGGCTTCACATAGCTCTGTTTTACCCTCTGTAAAACTTTTCTTAAGACTTTTAGAGCATTCATTTTAATTTCATTCTTTGTTATATCACTACCATTCCCATTAATACAAATTTCTAAAACAAGTTTTCCAGCATTCCCTGATTTCAGGGGATTCCTTTAATGACTACTTTACAAAAATCTCTAAGGAATAATTGAGGACTCCAGAATTCTTCTCTTTAGTTGAGAATAACATTTTACTTAATATCTAGAATATGCATTAGCTGTTAAAAGAAGTGAAGTTGGATGTTATCTAGTGATCTCACAGCCATCTTTACTATATATTTTAAGCAGGGGCTTGGCAAACATCCTTTCAGTTGTTAATATAGGCAAGTATTCAGTTTTTAATATAGGCAACTATTTCAGCAGAGTATTTGCCAGATGGATTTATTTGAGGCTTTAATTTATTCAGAACTTAGAATTTGAGTGCTTATCCTAATTCGTTACAAATAAATTTCTTCAGTATGGAATGTCAGCAAGTCTGAAGGAACAGCTTTACAAGAAGTTCATGAAACAGTTCTTGATTTCTTTGATTTCCCAAAATTACATCTGCTTCAGGCAGCCCAAATCTTGAAATTCAGGACTGCTGTACAGAAGTTGAATAAAGAGATAAGGCATGTTGAGAAATATTCCTTTGAAAAACTGTTTGGACAAACCTTGCTGACTGTGAATGAACGTAA